>JTDE01022251.1:14830-34012 GCA_014338405.1 Paragonimus skrjabini miyazakii
AGGTCCCCTCCCCTCTCCCTTTTTTCTCTCTTCCTAAACAGGGTTTGTCTCTTCTTCATGGTTGTGTGGCAGTTAAGCATCAGTATGAACCACTGATGTATTGCTGTCTATGATGATGATGATGATGATGAGTAGTATTGGCAGGGAGGCTAGGCTGGGATCTCACGAGGCAATTAAATGGTGTGACAGGTGACTTTAAATCTAAATCTGCTTCTGGCAAGTGAAGCAGCTGTGTGCCGGGTCATAAACCACGCTCGACGGTAGGCCACCAAAAACGTTATCAGATTCAGCGTTTCATGCGTACTGTATGTGGTCATTACAGACCACGCAGAACAGCAACCTTAAGAACGCATTACAGGGCTACGAATCCGTGCTATATATCAAACAACGATCACTCGATTATTTCGCAGCGCGCAGAAAGCGCAAAACGTAAATGGGAGTCCATTATGTGCAGAACAACAGTACACTTCCCGGGATACACTAACCATCATCTGTCTCTTGTAGCTCATTTCTAGTGATCGCCAGAAGGTGCTCTGTAACAAGGGAAATATCAAATTTTACATCCCTGTCTTTAATGAGACTGCTGTTGTCAACAGCTGTTCGCGCAAGCCGAATCATCCTCATATTCTGAAGGCAATTTTACCGTGGGTCACCAACCAGGCCTGTTAGCGAGTGGTCCGTTAAGTCAGATGCTTATCATTTCCTCGGATGGGTATGTGCTGTAAGGTCTGTCGTAAACGCAAATGGTCTCCCAAATAAATAAATAAATGACACGCTTCCAAAATGACACTCGGTCGGTGCCAGTAGGTATTCCCATTTCTGGGTTTGGGCAAGAATGCCAACCCGGTGGGAACAATGTGTAACGCCATCGTGACTACTGAACAGCATTACTATAGGATAGCTGATAGTGCTTTTGACAAGTAAAATTACTGTATCTTAGATAGTCATCAACCATCACGTCTGCCATACAAAACAGCCACTTCACATAACCTTCACCTAGTGACGGCTTATCGCCCCAGTTTCAGTCATTATAGCCAAACAGTTCACATATTGTGTAGGGAATTATAATTGGAAATCGTTGTTCAGCAGCGAATGAAAGACAAGGACATGGACCTATTGCTCTCTAGAATGAACACCGCTGTAAGCACTACATGAATAAAAAACAATCTCATTTTTCACAAGCTCACATATCTAGGGATGCGCCTTTCACCGATCGAGTGGAATATTTGATGGAGAAAATTTATGGTGGAACGAATGTGACAACTTTTTACCATCATTTTGGAACCGAGAATCAATTAGCAATAACTCGATAGCGGACGCATCCAAACAAACGCTGAGTAGCTGTCACACGGTACAGCCTAGTCTAGATTAGGGTTATGGAAACAAGCGCACAGCATACAGTATAATCAAAAAACATAGAACCGGTTTTAAATTTAGCAAGAAAATTGTCTCGTCAATTGAAGCGCGAGCTACTAATGGCTGACTGAGTAGTAGAACCTGTGAATTGCAGACTACTTTGAGCTGCAACACGTCGGTGATGGCACAGCAGGAGAAGAACGCTGACTGCATCAATGTGTGGAACAAGACGCTGACGGTTCTAGTTAGGTTCATCCTGGATTACACGAGGTTGATGAGCATTTAGTATACCTGCACGGCAGGCTACACTATCACAGCCCGCTCCAGTTCGCCTGAAATGTGCACAGGTGTCAGCATCCACATTAAATAATCAGGCATTTGACAGAATCATCAGTGATAAAACTGAAACAAATAAGAAAAACACTTGGGGTGATCCCATCGACTACTAAGTTACTCAGGCTCTGTTGCTGAAAAGATGTCTATCCACCAAATATGTCCTTTAGCGTGTGAGCAGGTTGATAGGACGTGAGACACCAACGCCGTTCGAGACTATGGACAGCCTATGCCAGTCAACTCATGACCTTCTGCAGTCAAGTAACATTAACCCGATAGGGCTGTTATGTTTAGAGTGGTCGGCATGATGAGCAGCACGTATTGTATTCCATATAGTGAAACTATCGTCTCCACGAAGCACAAACAGTACGTATGTACCACGAATAACTGGTTATTTTCTGTACTCTAACTGTCTTAAGGAGTTATGCAGTAATGAAGGAATGGTATTATATTGCAATTTTTAGCCACGACAAACTGCATTCGTATAATTCGACCGTAAATATAAAACACGATTGTCTCCGACTTTCGGTCATGGCGAAATCAACTACTAGTCCTCCGTCAAAGATTATTAAACCACTAAACTATGTAGAGAATCAACATGTAAGAATTAACTAAGACTTTATGATGGTGGTACAAAAATACGTTCATCAATTTATCTTGTCTACTCAGATCAACTATCGATTTGCTAAGTCGATCAATGGTTGCTTACACAAGAATGATTCCACGTCGTGCTAAGCGTAAGTGTTACTACCTGTCCCCTCTGAATGACAAATTACGGATATACGTTCATACTATGCTCTCACACACTCAGCTGATCGAGTTTACAAAACAGATGTATGATAATGGAAACGTGAAACACAGTAGGAGAAGCAGAGAACGTCGTGGGTAAAAACCGAGACAAAAGAACGATAAGTTGTGAGGTCATCAGTCGATTAGCAGACGCAGACCAAGCAGCTGATCAAGTTACAACATAGAAGGTGGTTCATAAATAATTGATTAAACAATCAGAGACAATCTAACATCATTGAGTGGCCACCGATAAAAGACGTTATCAGAAAGAGTGAAATAAAGAACTTAGTTAATTCAAACACCAAACAGTCGCTAGTAGCAATGAAGACACATGGTACATTTAATTATAGCGGCTGCGTTACTGATTATGCACAGGGTTATTACATAAAGTATTAGCCAACGGCTATACGAAATGTAGCAAACACAGGATCTCGATGAGATAGCATTGGGCTGTTACAGTTATAAAACAGTAAAATAAAAATAGAAACGGCCACATACAAAGCTTGATATTGGTCAAAACTCGTATATATCGCTTTTGTGTTTGTGAAAGCTAATTGGGTGTTAAATGTCCACAAATGGTCGAGGCGGCTGGAGCGATTGAACGAACATTTTTCGCTCACACAAGGTTGGGTTAATTACTTGACTAGCGAGGACCTCGGCAGGAGTCAACGTTCGCTGGTGAGCGAATTTTGACTGATTCGATGGAACTCAGAAGGTAACGGTAAACGATCGACCTATGTATGTCGGGTGAAGGACGTTTAGTGACTGTCTTCCTTGGACTGTAGGAGAAAATCATCAGCGAGCCTGCTTTCTGTGTTAATGCCAATTCCGTCAACCTGTTTGCTAACTTAAATGCCTCTGTCAAAAACTAGTATACTTCGACTGTATTTTAGTGCAGCGATGACACACATGACCGCTCAATTCGCTGTAAATGTACAAGTGTACATTCTGTTATCTGTAGTAGGAAACAAAAGAGTAGCCTTTCAATATCACATGGGGATTTTGTCATTCCTGGAACGGTCGCTGTAAGGGATTGCCTTCACTAGGAGAGGAAACTGTAGTTTGTTGCAGTGAACTGTGCATGATCTGTAATTTCAACTTCGTTCGCTGAAGAAACGAGTTGCAAAAACTCGAAGACAGTTGTACTGAATTGTTCAAAACCGCAGACGGGCAGTTCATGACTCCGAATATACGATTCAGAAGTCAGTGTTGTAAATCGTACATTGGTCTCTTCTCTAGTGACTTTGCTATATAAAAAAATCACTTTAACAGCGACAGTCTCGTAAGAAAGGAACTAAAACTCACAAAGATACAGAACATTCAAAAAATCACCCCCACAGTCCATGCAACGACCATCATTTTCAATCGAGACCTTCCAGGTGGATAGTAGTTAGTTTGAGGGAAAATGGAAACTGTTCAATAAGATAAAGAAAAGAGTCAAGGTATGCACAGTTGCTGAGTTCAACTCAACGTGCGTAATCCGAGTCAGAATTTACTTCGTTTCCAACGGTCTTGGTTTGGACAACAGCACAGCATCTAGACTACATCGGACCTAATATGTTGTACGGCAGCAAACACATTGTGATATGAAGACTGGAAAGTTAAGTTCGTTTTTATATAGACCGAACGTGAAATTAATACTCAACTGTGGAAGTCACTAACAAACAATTCAAGTAATATGCAGATAAAATATTGGCGATCGCTCTGAACAATAAGAAGCGAAATGGAAATGCAAAAATGACGTACGGGGATGCATCCTTTGGGAAAGGAATGTTTGCAGAACAAGCAGCAAGTGCGACACTATCTCCTCTGGCAACCACCAAGTCCATTGGCGATATCAGGAAGAACATGGCGTACAGCAGACAACCAAGCGACTGAAACAAACAGTTCATATGGCGGAAGTTTCGTGCATTACCCATATATCGGCTTTTTCCGTAATACATTGATGTACCTGAGGTTGGAAAAACTCGGGCGCTCGGTAGGTCATAGAACAATTTTCGGCCGCAAAATCCTGAAACCCAAATTATCGTCTGAACAACTAATAATCTCACCTTCCATCGTTCAGTTTCGCGATAGCTAGATATTTCAATCCTGGCCGGTGTAGTTGACCCAAAATCTATCAACATCGGGCACCAATTGTCCGACAGCAACACGTTTCCTGGCTTTATATCTCTACACGAGCCAACGTTTGAAATAAGTTATCGAGTGTATTCACCTGTGACAGAGTGGGACGTCTAACGATAAGAGGACCAGTAGTGCATCACACAAGCCAATCATGATGGTAACTGCCACATAAATCGGAAGACCACCACTACCAACTTGTTTTCTACGCTCCAACTCATGCTGAAGGGTACCTTGCTGAAGTAAAAAAAAACCTATAAGAAACGTTGTAACAAACTTTACAGTATTGTAACACCATAAGCACCTCAGATATGGCGCCTTGAGTGTGAGTTCGTAAAGACTTCACGTCAAACCCAATACAGGGCAATATGTTCGGATGCGGGGGTAACGAACAGTGTAGTCGGGCCTCATTCAGCGCCTTCAGTTCATCAGATTTAGAGTGGCATGGTATGCGTTTCAGAACAAATAATTCCCGAGTGCTTCTAGAGGAAACGAGTTCGATTGAACTGAAACCTCTAGTAATAAAAGTCAATGTTCAAGCACGTTCAAACAGAAAATGTATACGTACGTACCCTTTGTCAAGCACATCACGCACATAAAAGTGTTGAACGACACCAGACGTATCTGACACTTGAATTTGCCTACTACAAGCACCGAAACAATTGAAACTATTGAACATGGTGCACAGAAAAGCCGTAGAAAACGGCCGACGAAAGGTTACCTATTTTCCATCAAGTAACTCTATAATGAAAAACAAAAGAAAACCATTTAGAAAATAAGTTGGACGCTGAAAATAATTACAGAGCACGTAAATGTTATGAACAGATAATTGAGAATAAGATAACCGAAATGTTACAGACAACAACGAGGACTACTTGACGATTAGCTGATGGCCGGCTTATTACTCAGTACAGTCAACAAGCACATAACATAACTCATGGGCACGGCGCCACCCTCCATATATTTTTTGTAGTGCGGTGTGTATTGAATTCACAAATCTATGTTGATTAACTGCATCCATCAATAAGCCCTCTACCGTTGAGTGGGATAGATCGAGTACACCGTCTCCAGCGCCAGTTTCCCAAGTAAACTTTTTTTCTAGCTGTTTCACAGACCAGACGTTTGAGCTAGGTGTTACTAATAGGGCTCCAAATTCAACTCCATCCAGTAGTGTAAACGACCGGGAAATACCATAGTCTGTCATCGACCCAACATATATTACAAATAACCAAACTCCCTGGTAATTAACATCTCATCTATATGAGGCATCCTATAGTTTCAAAACTATTCAACTGGATGTACTTTCCATAAACCGAGGCAACTGACTTAGGTCAGCTCACTTACAGCCTGCACACGCCGACCGAAAACTTCCAGTTTAACGTTTAAAAGGTTTGTTGTCATGTAATACGCGGGATACAGGTGAGTTGTTTGGTGACCCGATACATACATTCTTAGCAATATCACGGGCCACCACTGACCATAATGATACAGGAATATATAAAAATATATATGCTTCATGATGGTGCTCCAAATGGGAGATACTTTCTTTAATAGTCTAGTGCGAGACTCCTTTAAAAGTAGAATGTAACTGCGGCAAACGTATCTCGAAACTCGCCAGGGTACACGAGATTGACGAGGCGTCAATAATGTTCAACACATCCACGCGCCAAGCGCACCTACACTCACACAAGCAAACAACAAACACATAAATGTATTTTTAAACAGACATAGACACCTAACCAATACTATTATGAAGGGGAGCGACAAAAAGAACTATACACGAGCCTACATCCTCCCCATGAAAGTATTTGTTCCGTATTTCCTGTGTTCAGTGAATCAAAGGGCTGATACTGGAAGCAAGAAGCAGGAACCTGGGGTAATAGTGTATCTGGATGCATAGAATTATAGGTTTTTCAGCAACGGGTTGAAATGGGGGGAAAGGTGCAGTATCCGGACTAAGGTGATGAATGTGTACCAAGGCGAGCCTTGAAAATTAAGACGAAGTTGTCGGAAACATGATGGATCTGGGGATTATTCCAAGCCTTGCAAACATACAAGAAGAGAATAGCATATTTGCATTCAAGTCAATGCTGGACCTTCGGTTTAAGAGGATGAACCGTTAGTGTAATGGTATTTCACCCGTTGAATAGCGATTAGCACGGATGATAAGAGGACTTAGTTATACAGAAGACTGACACCAAGTCGCTTATAAGCCGACGAAACTTTAAGGAGTACACACTTAGTGATGTCATTCTTTCTTCGCAAGGCTCAGTTTTCGGGTCCCGGACTGTCTTCGTGGCACAGCGTCGCACAGGGCAACTTGCCCTTTTGCAAATAGGGTGGCCAGATCACAGCTCCATTCCCCAGGTGCGGTCGAACGAAGCTGAAAACAAGGAGGATCAAACTGGTCGAAGAAACGTCTGAGTAACACCAGGGTATTAATAGCCTTTATTGCACTTCCTTCAATGTTAAGAGAGCTTGACAGGGTGTGTGAAACGAAAATCTTTGGATTCTTGACAAGAACTGTCTGAAGTAAGTATCTGTCAAGGTAATATGTGATATTCAAAGAGTTGTGAGCGGACATAGCTTTGCACTTACCAGCAATAAAATCGAGCTAGTTCACCTGAGCTTGACAAAATGGAATGTACAAACCGTTCTGTAGGATAAGCGAATCGTCATTGGTGTTAGCGGTACGCCAAATCTAAACACCGTCAGTAAACAATAATAAAGGAGAGGTAGGTAAAACACGAAAATTGTCGAGAACATAAGGAGGCCCAACAGTAAACCTGGTGGTGTCCTACTGAGGTTAAACCTGCAGGTGCAAAATGCAATTTACGCGCACCCTATACAGACGAGTAGCAAGATATCAATTAATCACGGTACACAGCTTACGATGGTTGGGTCACGTGCTCCGTATGTCACCTAATCGTTTACCGTACCGGACATTATACGCTGAGGCCACCAACAGTTGGGTAAAACCGCGTGGTGGTCAGGCAACAACGTGGTCACAAAATATGAAGACCTTGACTGCTCCATTGAGCAAAGTGGGTAGGTGTCGCCTGCCTGGATGGGGTCCTCGTGATCACTCAAACCGCTGGTCAGAGACGCTATCCGAGGTGGCGATGTGTCGCAGTCAATGGCGGACCTGTATCCATACCATTTCTAGTTCTTCCACTTAGTCTTGTTTTAATAATTTTCAATCTTCTTAGTAACGTTTTCTTCTAGGATATTCCACGTCACTGTTGAGGTGAGCGGCGGCCCGAGCCACAGTATCTTTTGGTCAGGCTTATGGCTGTTGTGATGATGATGATAATGATGAAAGCAGCACGATATGCGCCGTCAAATGCTCTGGTAAAGTCGAGGTATACATCAATGCAACTGTCTTGTTCAGCTGCATTGGTCCACTGATCAGTGACTTTCAGAAGACTTGTGGTATGCGAATGACCCTTAGGAAAACCGTGCTGTACATTAGAAAAGTCACGAGGGAAGTATCTACAGAGTGAGTCGTATACGCACGTCCCCAGAATTTTCGAGGTGCTTGACAGCAACACGATTGATCGGTAGTCACTGAGAAAATTAAGCAAGCTACTCTTGAGAACCTGTGTGACGCTTACGATTTCCCAGCTACCAGATACTGTTCTCTGTGTGATGAATTGCGTAAACAGTAAGTCAAGTGGGTCAGCAAGTCGTTCACCAGATTCCCTCAAGACCTTAGGGGGTATACGGTCGGGACCAGGAGAGCCGTGCTGCTGCCACCAATCCACTGTCAAGACAAACCTGAAGATCCAGAGAAGACTGCGCAAAAATGCTGCTACAGAACTTCGTGAGGCCTCCGTATCGAGACAGTAGGGCCTGACAGGCCTAAAAGTTAAGACACCCCGGATTACCACTTAAGACTTGACGAGACAAATTGGAAAAAGCTATTCAGATGGGCAACAAGGCACTCGGTAAGACGCTGCTGATAGTGAAGACGGTTAACGTGAGTTACAGAAGTATGCCGATTTGTTATGACAGCGTATATTTTCTAGCCATCTCCGAATAACCGACGGCATGTGAAGTATTTTGTTTTTTGAGAATAAATTTGACAGCGCAGATTTGAAAGCTTATTCCCTTTGATGGTTTTTAATAGAATGGGTTCACTAAAGACTGCGGAAAGAACCGGTTAGCTTTTCACATAGATTGCCGGCAGAATGAAGAGGGGTGACAAACTCACAAGGTCGCGTCGCCATATGACCATGTAGTTTATCCACATCCACTCTGCGAAAGCTTCTGCGATCACCAGTGACGAAACAGTTAACGTTCTTGCTTCAAGCGAAATAAAAGAAAACGACTGTGTGGTCACTTAGTCGGAATGGTGTTGTGATGTTGGCGTTATTAATCATCAATCCCTCGGTTGTGAATAAACGATACAGTCGCGATTGGTTATGGCCAGTGCACTACAGGAGGAAATCAGAGATGTAAATAATGGAATGTTCGCCGAGCTTGGCATTTACGTTGCAATCTAAACGTTAGGCTCGGTGAACATCCTAATACATAAATCCTCAACCCGACCTACGAACACCACAACGATTCCCAACTATCAGAAACCAGAGCTGTGCTCCATGAAGTCCAATGCCCTGATTATGTCGAAAAATCGCGTAGACGCAGACTTCTAGGAATCTGCATGAAAAAGATTTGAAAAATAATTTCTGACAGGTTGAATTCACTTGTTGGGAGGATATGGGAAAATCCCGAGGTGGTTTCAACTTTTAACCAAGATAACAAGAGTTCATCTTTGTGTTAACAGAAGATAGAGAACGGTAGAGCACCCCAGTAACCAACGATAAGAACTATATAGGCAAATCGTACACTAAACCGTTGCCGCAATCGCAGCGTGTAACAAACTGTTTTGAAGGCAGGGTTGAAGTGAAATATAGAAATGAAGGGTGGAACTCCTTCCCTATTAGCAGTCCTATCAGCATAGTGGAGGAACACACCTTTAACGGTAAGCTCAGAAAGTAGATGGCACTGAGCCCTGATTTCGTTAAAACAATAATCCGGAATCTTGCAGAAGAGTCAATTCCACGAAGCTCAGCTAAGTTGCTGACTAAACTAAATACATTGGTATACATGCACTCAATAGACAGATGATTAAGGATTATCACTGGATTGTGAGTAAGGTAGATCTTTCATACTACAACCGTGAAGTTGTCGTCGATTCTACAACGCTATTTCGTCCTCAGTGAGTGCTGCGTATGTGGCGATAAACTTTTACGAACTCCCGTTCTTTCTTGGAACTATCAGGATTAATCGAAATTTCGTCAGAGACAAAGAGACGTCAACGGCGGAATAGTCCCAGTAAATGTGATGTTGTTTCTTGCGAACTGACAGTAATTTTAGGAAATCGCAGACGAGTGTAGTTTGGTTCGGGCTTGGGGCGTGAGATGTGGTGACTACACTGCACTTGGATGTTAGATCAGCTGATAAGAATCGTCACTGGCTCCTGCCATGTTCCGGGTCATCGTTAAAAGAGTTGACATTCCATACGATAATATTGTGAAACAGATTAAAGGTCCCACAATCCTTGCCATAATCGTTCAGCACAGGGTATGTCAGTGTACACCCTAGGCCCCAGAGTCATTCAGCAATTTTTTTGCTACTAGAACATCCTCTGTCGCACCAGATTTTAGTAATACGACCCTCGCTAACCGGGGTTTACCAACATGCACCTTTTAGGAGCAATAGTGTCGATGTCCTAAAAGTACTTCGCAGATAAGTATGTGTGTATTCGTAAATATGTGTGCATGCAAATATTTATGAATATGTGTTAATTTCATTATTCATTGGCAGAAGGCAGCAGTCACCGAATGTGTGATGGCCCTCACTAAGCATATCCACACCGGAATAAACAAGGCACTACGTATCCTCCCTCTTCCAGCGCGCTATCATGTGCGCATCCAGGAGCCAGAATCACGTGCACCGGTAGCACATTCCAAGAATTAACGACTCAGTGAGAGGGACAAAATACTAGGCGACGTCCTCCTAGTCGCTGTTCGGGAATTGTAAGAAGGTGACTTCGAAATTCACGCTTAGTTTGGAACGGAAAATCTACTCATTCTCCATGTCACCTCGTAAAATTCTATGTATAACAGAAAGATCACCGTGGATCCGTCGATAACTCTGAATATACATGTTCAGATACTCTAGCCGTTGGCCCCTTATCCCAACAACCATACACATGACTGTTCCCTGTACTCTTCCAAGCTGAGACACCTCACATTGTTTACAGGAGAACACTGTTGCGTAGATGTACTCTAGTCCCAAATGCGCATAGGACGAGAAAACTAAAAAAAGACCTCCTTGGATATCTTAGTAAAAAAAACACTGATTGCTCCAAGCATTTTCCTGACTTAAAAGCAGACTTGCGTGGTGTGAGCGTGCGTTTTGAGGGTGTCAGATATCATTGCCGTGAGTTCTCGTTCTTAACTGCACTGTATCAACAGATATCCGTCGATATATGCCCTGACATCTCCCACATGTGTGAGGGAGCATTTATGTGAGTTTAAAGGCAGGCCTAATTGGAATGTCTGTCTCGACACTTTTTTCATATCCTGTTTCAATATTTCATTGTCTCCGTCTAAAGAGATGGTCCTCCATATATTGATATCATCAGCAAAAACGATGGCAGTTGACTGTAGCTGGTCCAATAGGTCGTTGATGAAAATCAGAAACAATAACGGCTCGAGCACTAGTCCTTGTGGAACATCACCATGGGCAGGCATCCAGTCCAACAAATGTTGATTAATCCCGACAAGGAATGACCTGCCACGAAGTCTACTATAGGCGAGCTGACAACGTATATCTTTAACTTGGTGAGAAAGTGATTATGTAGAACCCTGTTAAAAGCTTTACTGAAATCAAAAAGCACGACGTCTGCAGTCTTGCCTTGAGCTCTCGTTTCTAGCTATCACAAGTGGGTCATCAAACAGGATGGCCCTCTCCGAAATCCGTGTTACATTTCACTGGGAAGCATAAAGCGGTTCAAGTGCTCCTGTAGACGATGAGCCAGCAACCGCTTCATTACTATACCAGGCACACAAGTTAAGGTTACTGGTCGGTGGCTGACTCTCTCCGACCGTCTTCCTGTCTTGCATCTAGGCGCAATCACTCCTTGTTTTCGCTACTCTGGCAGTACGTCCTCCTCTAGGGGATGCTGAAACAAGTCTGTCCGGGTGGGGATAAACTCACCACTAGTTCAGGTAACAACAAAGCGTGGATGTTGTCCAGGCGGGAGAGTGGTTGGCATCGAACAATTTCAGACCGCGTTCCACTTCTTAGGCAGTGTACAGCGTTTCGGCAAGACATGGCTCAGCATCGTCGGGCACACCAGGCAGCCTATTATCCTGAGAAAAGACCAAAGACCAGAGCCTCTTTTGTGATGCAGCTGATTCCATGGCCAGCCTTTCTTCATATAGTTGATGTTTTTCAGCCTCATGGACCTGCATTCATTTCGTGACCTCCGGTATAAGTTGTAGGAACCGTGACCATCCCGGTAGCTCATCGATTGTCGGTGTCTGCACCTGAAGATGGCACGTAATTTGATATCAAACCAAGCAGGCCCCTTAGCATGGGGACTTCTGCGAGATAATGTTGAAGACCGTTGTACAAGAGGCAGTAGATCCAACTCGGATTGGCATCCAGCCAGAAACCGCGTCGGAGCCGCCATATGTTGGCATAAGAACAGCTCGTCGACGACCATTTGAAGCAATGACTCAGAGAACGGTCCGAACCATTGGTGCAAGCTTGTGTTCTCCAGCTAATATTAGATAGATTGAAGTCCCCCGTGAGTATACAGTGGTTGACCAAAGATCCTTGGATCACCTAGCAGTTGTATTGGAAACGCTCCAGGAGAGCGGTATATGATACCTAAGATAGCAGAGCTGTTCACTGCCATCTTTACACCACAGTCCTTTATAAGTAACGTCAGTCAGCTCTGGCTAGCACCAGAGTAACGGAAACATTCTCCCGGATAAGAAGCATTACGCCCCGTTTGTCGTCCACTGACACTGAAGCGGTCTGAGCGAAAGAGGATGCATTTTGAAAGAGACTTCGGAATGTAACACTTCCTCTAACAACTATGTCTATGCAATGGCCAGGACTGCGGAGTTACGTGTTCAAACTTACTCCTTCACTTCACCCATCTTGTCTAAGAGGCTCCGGACGTTTGAGTATAATACCGGACAGAGCTTGCTTCCTTGTCTCTGGCAGAAGGGGCGGAGGGTGTCACGCAACAAACTATTCTTCCCTGTATAACGGGAGATTCCCAAAAGACCCGAGACTTCCACATAACTTAAAAATTCTGGGTGAACGAGTCACACTTCCTTTGTCTTTTCCATCGCTCACCTCTTTTCACTGGCCTGCCTGCGGTATGATGTGCAAAACATTTCCAAAACTCAGTTGCATATTGTACGTAGGTTAGCAGAAAAGTTCACATGATATATGCTATCCAATTGTTTGTCCGCATGCCATGTGACTATATGGGACGAACCTCAACCAAACACGCCCGTTAACTCGCTCGTTGGCGGCCGGTCTCTAACCCCTTCAGCTCACTTGCGTGTCAGTACCGTTTATAACGCTATAAGAGACTACCTGTATATTTTGTCCAGTTCGGTTTCATTCTTAACGGACTTTTGTATTCCACGTCCGCCGAATTCGCACCTGAGAAAAACGACTTAGTGCCTCGTACACTAAAAGGCCGCCTTCAGGCGTTCACGGTCTTCTGGGACCAAATCCCTCGCTACGAAGAGTGGACCCACAGTTGACACGTTCTTATTAATCGACCAGGTTTGTGGGCCTCACCATTAGCTTCCAGTTGAAATAAACATGGATTCACGGCGCAATAGGGGAAACTATGCATCAAAACGAGACTGGACCTTGACGCAATGTGACGGCTTGCGCATCTCGATGACCTACTGGGCTAAACTGTAGGGTGTGGTTACCACACCGACAGTCACTCATGCCCAGCAGGCCAACAGTTAAAGGTCTGACAAACTAGTCTCCTGGTCCTTCAGGTTAAAGGTTGGGAGAAGGCTAGCATATTTTTCCAGAAAATGTACCAGTTCTGGTACGCTGCCACCCACCTGCTGCCTTGTGGTACAGGCTTTTGAATCGAAAGATTTGGTTGAGAACCCTAATCGTTCTCCTGTCTGAGGTTGGGCGTCCCGGCAATATCTCCGCCTACACACAACCATGACTACTCACAACATTGTTAATTCTATACTGCATCGGTCGTCTCGCAGTATAAACCGAGTCAACCTATCTGCTGCATACAGCAGGGTGGATAGACGAAAACATACTATTGCTGACCTCTCCCCCATTGTCCTGTCAATTTTGACTCGCGGCCCCCCCCCGACCCCATTTCTGGTGATTACCCTGCAGGTTCCACAATAGATATAGCTAACAACAGTAACACTGTGTCGGTAAGTCCCATCTCTTATCACTCAGCCTCAGCCCTCTTTCCTCCCTCGTTTGGACCTGGATTGCGAAGCAAAATAAGTGCTTTTAACGTTCGCAATCTAGAACAGACAGGTCAACAGATCGATCGTTAAATATTGATGTTTGTTGTGTTTCAGATACTAGAATCCGGTACAGTAGTCAACGTATGGAACTAACAGCACCCGCACTGTCTACTCGATACTGGTTATACACTCCAGGTGACTCCACGGCTGCCGCTACCGGTCAAGCTGGAGTAGACGTAGTCCTCAGCACGACGACCACAGCCGCATTAATATACTGGATTCCTCTTAACAGTGGACTTTGCGCCGTCCGCTTGGCGGGTTTTGTTAAAACCAGCCTTAGACGCAAAACCTCCAGAAATCTTTTCATTGTGTCTGCTTATACTCCGACTGACTGTTGTGATACCAGCGTCAAGGACGCACTTTACTCGGATCTGGCCGCTCTCCTTCGGTCGACCATGGTCTTGATATAGTCGTTCTGGCCGGAGACATGAACGCCCAGTTCGGTTGAATTGGTGAGACGGAGTCTCGTTTAGGTGGAAGGTTGGGGATAGCATCGCATCGCTCAGATAATAGCGGACGACTGTTGCAGCTGTGTGCTGAGCATAAGGTATTCTAGCCAGTGCTCGTTTAGGCATCGTGTACGTCACTGTTATATATGATGCCCGCCTTCTCCGAATCAGGTCTGGTCTCAGATAGACCGCATAGCTATTAGTTATAGGTGGGGTGGTTCGATTCAGGACTCTTATTGGAGTACATACTTGGATTCGGATCCTGCGTTGGTACGTTGTTGTTTCGTTCTTACTTTTGCTGAGCAACGACCTCATCGACAGCAACAATTGGCTGTTGAGAAACTGGCTATACCGTCGGTAAAGCATAAGTACCAAACCAGCTCAGAAAGCTGCCTTAATGATACTCACTTCGAAGATCCTAATAGCTGCTGAACCGAGATCGCACGGGCAATTTAGGAAACGGGTACTGTAGTATACGGCAAGTGGGTTCGTGAGTTGAATAGAAATTCTTGGAGTTGTTAGAAGCCAGACGAAACACTCCTACTGACGGTACATATAACAAGTTTACGAAAGATATCTGTAGGAAGCTGAAACGTAGCCTGATCATTGATCGTAAGGCTTGGTTAATGGAGAAAGTTGAGGAAATGAAGAGCGCTTCCGTTTCAGGGAACGCCGGCAAACTCTTTAGGCTATTCCGTGCTACTGGCCCCAGACGACCGTCCGTCAGTGAAGCTACCAGGGAGACAGATGGCACACTAGTCTGTAATAAGTCCAGAAGGTTACAGCGGTGAGCGGAACACTTTGAGAGTCAATTTAACTGGCCTCCTGCTTTTACCATTTCGCCGTCACAAACTTGTAGTGTAGCGCCCTGGTCGGTAGATTTAGAACCACACGAGTTTTGGCTCTGAAACGTAATAAGGCTGCTGGCCCAGATGATTTCACGCCGGTACTTTTCGAAAAAAAAATGGGCGGGCGTTAGTAGTGGCTTTGACTCAGCTGTCTCAACTTGTGTGGAAAAAGCAGACCATCCCTCCGTGCTGCAGTCACTCGATAATAGTTCCCATACTTAAGAAAGACATCAGGGGCTGTTTCGAAGACCCTCGAGGAATTAGCCTGACCCGTCATTACTAGGGTTCTGGCATCTATTACAAATTGTCGACTCACTGCAGCTCGGAAGGCAAACACTAGGGAAGAACAGTCATGGACGGGGATGTATTGATCACATTTTCACTCTTCGTCAAATTCTGGAGCAGCCACATGTATACCGCCGGCCAACAATTGCCGTAATTCTCCATTATAAAGGTGCGTTCGACTCAGCGTATCAATCTACACTTTTGGATTTGCTTAAATGCAGGGCGTGCTGACCAAGAATGTGAACACACTATCGGCGCTTTACTTCTATATTTCAGCCCAGGTTAGGGTTTACGGCAAACTGTCTAACAGTTTCAGCAGCGTGAGCGGCATACGTCAAGACTGTTTCCTTCCATCATTTTTGTTCAACTTCATCATAGACGAAATAGTGGAGGGTTGTCTACGGCACTCACAAGTTGCTGGCGTGGACCCCCTACCTGGTGAAAGACTGACTGCTCTTGATTATGCTGACGACAAGGTGTTGATGTTTGACAAATTTCAAGCAGTACAAACAATGTTAGATTCTATTTCCCGTTCTTTTAAATACTTCGGAATGCGCTTTGTAGCCTCAAAGTGCAAAGTGCTTCAGCAAGAATGCTGTGATTACATAAATGTGACGTAAAATAGTGAAATCATGGAGGTTGTTGACCAGTTTGTATATCTAGGAAGCTGCATCAGCGGCGATGGCGGTGGAACTGTAGAGAATGAAACAAAGGCGCGTACCTCCAAGGCCAGGGCGGTGTTCGCTAATCTGAGGTACTTGTGGTGACAGAGAGGTATTTCTCTATAGCTTAAAGGTCGCGTATATCAGACAACAGTGAGGACTGTAGTACTTTACGGCAGCAAAACCTGGTTACTCAAAGTAGAAGACGTGAACCGTCTTCAGGTATTTGACCGCCGACGTTTGCGTTCGACCGCTCGTATCAGGTGGCAGCAGCTAGTGAGCAACGAAGAGATTAGGGAGCGGGTGTTTGGTATTGACTGTCAAACTAGTTCTTTCGTTAAGTCCTTGCACCTGCATAGACTTAGATGGTTAAGCCATGTACTCAGAATGTCAGCTAGTCGTCTGCCACACCGAGCACTGTTTGCCAACGCTGCGGCCGACTAGCGTAAGGTGTGAGGTGGACAGATGATGACCTGGCGTAGACAAACGAAATCGTTCACGAAGGGATTGGCCACTGTAGATCGGGTTCGTTTCCCGAGCTCATAATTCACAGTCGGTGGCTGGAGACTTTGGGTGAGATGATGGCTAATCGAGTTCAGTGGCATGAATATTGTTGATGTTTGGCCGAGTTGTCTGTGAAGTGAGTAGATTTAACGATGTGGGGTAGTGAAAGCCGTAAGGAAGCTGTTTTGTTGATGATGCCTTATTTTTGTTTACAGCTTGGTTGTGCTTGCAAGGTGTAGGCACCTTGACGCTGACTGTTCGAATACAGACGAAGCTACCCCCTTCTTTTTCTTCTCTTCCTATACAGGGTTTGCTTTTTCTCTTCGTGATTGTGTGGCAGTCAAGCATCAG
The DNA here is from genome assembly GCA_014338405.1 of Paragonimus skrjabini miyazakii. Lineage (NCBI taxonomy): Eukaryota > Metazoa > Platyhelminthes > Trematoda > Plagiorchiida > Troglotrematidae > Paragonimus > Paragonimus skrjabini miyazakii. The sequence continues at coordinate 32,086 of JTDE01022251.1, forward strand.
TGTGAACCACTGATGTATTGCTGTATACGGTGATGATAATGATGCACCTTAAATATTGCAAAGACATACAGTTCGTGACACTGAGAATAAAGATACGATAGTTAAGCTTATAGGGCAGGTGTTACTGCAAAACGATCAGAACTAAAAATACGTTTATCGGCAAAAACTGAAAGATTGGAGAACTCATGGGCAAAGTGAAGTGGCTGTATGGAATCCTATATAACATCAGAATAATAAGGTGGTATTTATCACATTCACCATAGGTGTTTCCAAATGTTTCATTACCAACCGCAATACCTACGTTCTGTTTTCATGAAGAAATGATTATTTATTATCTTTTCAAACTTGATGCGTTGGTATGAGATAAAACTAGAAGGTGGAGTAATCTGGCAGAAGGTGGACACAATTTTATTCAAAACTCTCCGTTTCACTAGTTTCACTGATCTCTTGCGGAGCTGGAAGTATAATACTTGCACAGTATCTCCGCCTCGAGGTACTCCGGTAAAAATCAGTAGCATAGGGTAGGTGGTTTCACGGCAGATTCTATCTCGGTTTGACAGTCCGATTGTTGTCACTCTGCTACGATCATGTGAACCGCTGAAATAGTGAGAATATGTAAGGCATGTTGAACGTTGGAGCAGCTAGCAGCAGTCGAGCACCTAGGGAGGTTGCACCGTTTTATTACATAACAATGGAATGATAGAATGGAAGACTATCCAGAGAAATGAGAGAAGGAAATGACGAGAGAGGGGGAAATGATAGTGGAAATACATGGGGCTATATGTGCCCGACTGCCAACGGCTGCCTTGGGATAATCCAGTCACCGACTAACGGTACCAAGACAATCGTCACCATTAGTGCATTCTACTTCGAACAGAACTGGATTGTAAAACTATGCCGTCCACATAAAAGGCTATTACGTGTGAATGAAGGAGGAATAGCTCCAGTTTCGACAGACGACCCTCATACGACAAGGAGGATGGACCCTTAACACTCCTAGTGGACCGTCTCAGGATAGCCTCTAAAACAGTTACATCTTTATTCCAGTACGCCGCACATGCCTGAATTTTGACTTCCAGCAGTGTGTTACAGATGCGTCAGAAGGTATCGGGATTGGGATGCGCTCGAGAATCCTACTAAGCGTTGCTAGCCTGCTACTGGCTTTCTTTGCTAACAGCATAATGTTAGTATTAGGGAGAGATCTGATGTAATAACGGTACCTAGGTCGCGTTCCTGATGGACAATGGCTACGGTGGCGCCATCGATGTGATACGTTCTAATGCTGTGATAACGAACGTGAAGTCTTCGACTTGGACGTGCTGATGGACAATCGACTTTCCACGTACAGAGCACCCACGTGTCTTTAGAAGTCTTTTGTGTCTTAAACGCTGCGTAAAACGCGCTAAAGTTCTGCATTTAGGCGAAAACTGATTGTGGCGTGGCCGATTGCACCTAATGGCGCACCAACATCGATTACATCCATCATGTGGGGTTCAGTAGTTAACACCATGTCTAGGAGGGATGACCTGTGCCCTTCTCCCCACCTCGTGGGTTGGTTGACGCCCTCGGTGAGTCTTACTTCCTGCACGAGATTGTGGAACTCAGTGGCCGCAGTACCGGTCGTTAGCCCGCTGGTGAGACCTGATTGCGGGAGGTTAGTCCCCTGGAACCACAGCGCGATATCCAGGGGTTACGGTGGCACGCCTAATGGCACTGTGCATTCTTTCATCCCATTCTGGGGCAGCGGACGGGGCACGATAAATGACGCCAACAATGACGTGCGATAAGTGAGATGTCCTGATATTTATCCACAGGGACTCTCCATGTGAGGGCAGCCCGACCTATACCGCTACCTTGGCGAGGTGGTCGGGCTTGTGTACTGTTTTGATCCGGCGGGCTATGCTGACTAGGACTCCGGTCCTTCCAG
>JTDE01022252.1:0-16635 GCA_014338405.1 Paragonimus skrjabini miyazakii
ATATATATATATATATATATATATATATATATATATATATGGAAAGAAACTCCCATAAAATGCAGACATGACAAATGACTACTCAGATGCGATGGTCGTATGTGGCATCCGTGGCATTAGAACAAGTCAGGTTACAGGATGTCAACAAGTAAACGAGAAAGTACAGTTCACATAGAATTGAAGTCTTCCGAACGCCTGCTGCAATCTGATTGGTTAATTAGAACACTGAGGAACCATTCACTTGTCAATGAATCTGACTCGGGAAATGTCAACCAAAGCATTCCAGTTACAGTTCAAACAGATGACCTTCGATTCAACATGTAGGTCAGTATAGTTTCGAGAATGACGGTATCCTCCATCGTGGATCGAACGGTGTCGTATGATTCACTATACCTTCTTCGATAGGAGAAGTGTGTTCTAACAATATAGCTGGTCTCACGTTGCATCATAGTAATACTTCTGTGTTGTTGAAAGACAGTGTTCCGCCAAGTAGTTGTCGCCATTTGTGTTTTCAGTCGTGTCAATCTGCCATTGGCTCACAAGTGGTTGTTTTTAACGCCATTTTAGATTCCTGAGCAGTATCGCGATGTTAGTTTCTCAGCTGGGTAGTTTCTACGCTCAGCATCCTCTGTCCATATTCTCAAGTAGTTCGTCAATCGTTGTGAGACTGGTGAATTTGCAGACCAGTTTTACTTGATAGAGTAATCAGTGCACAAACAAGCAGACGTCAATGTAGTAAGTTAAGGCACTGAGAACGAAATTGTGAGAGAATTTTGTTGCAAGTGCACACCAACCGCCAAAAAACGAATGTTCACTAGAACTCCTGTCGATCATAAGAATTCAAACAAGCGTTGATATGGTTATGTCATCCTCAGTGGTAACAACCTAAACAATGGTATCTTAGAACTTGTAGCTTACAACATTGAAGAAGAGTTATCAAACAGTAATGTTTGAAGCTGCGATACTTACGCTAACGCACTAACTATGATGTCAAAGATTTTTAGTAAATTTACATTTGAGGGGTAATATAGGTGGGTACAGCGGTACTAATGAGGCTACTCACATTGCGGGGAGTTGAAGACTTTGGAAACGTCAAGGGTGGTCTCGCAATAAGCTGTTCCGGTATTTCGGCGAAAATCTGTCTGCTGGCTAGTACTTGTTTGTAAACTGATACTGCTGTGGACATCCACCTCTTCTTTTTTATACAACGGTCCGCCATACAAAAACTGAGCTGAACGGGACAATAAATTGATTTTCGGTTTTTCTACTGATTCTATATAACTGCCGAAAGAAACTAGAAATGAGAAGCATTGGCTAAAGATTTACTGTTGTTATGACCAATGTTCAAGATAAAGGGCTATCTGTCAACAAATCTTGCTAAAGTTAAAAACGAAATCCAGTTTTCTGAATAAAATTAATGTTTCCAAAATTCAAGTGGAGATTTGATCGCCTTACAAGAGTGATCACCTGATCATCTTGTTGGATGCACCGCACGCTGCGGATGCGGGATACAGATTCTGCGGAACCTAGCTTTGGAATGCTGCTCATAGTCTTCCTGAGCCCGATAGTCTCATTGACCACACCACCGATTAATGTTAAATTAATCATAACTTAAGTATTTTGGGGACGGTCGGACCACTTTTGCAAGCAGAAGTGAGCAGTAATAATTGAATTTCAGATTTGTTGTGTAATACTGTAGTCCAGACGGTCAAAACAGTTGATCAGGATAGCAATCATCATCGCCTATCGATTTTCCTTTAGCATACAGACCTCAAATTGACCTGCAGCAAGCTATCCGAATACGCCATTTAGCCACAAACAGCAGACTTCCCAGGTAAGTAAGGGCTCTAACAACTAGCAAATAGGGTCTACCGTTAAGCATGCAAAAAGATTTATTCGAAAGCAGTTAACTTCTGTTGATCAGTCGGGGATTCAATGTACATAACTGTAATACTCGAAAATATAAACGTCGAACAGCTGTAGGAAGTGTGCTTGAGTTAAAATCTTCCAAATAAGTAACAAGGGGAAGTCCCTTAAGCAGTTGTTATTCATGAGACAAGAACATAGATTTATAGATTTACAGCAGTTTTAAAAATCTGGGTTTATTGGCTGAACATAATGTAATATGCAAAGTCAAAAGATGATTAGTCCAATACAGAGCAAAGAACATTGAATGTGTTGGTTCACTTCCAGTGATGTACGCTGAAGCATCCTTGAACTGGTCTATTGTAAGATTATCTATTGTGTCGGGGTTTGGATAAGCAGTGAATCGGAAAGATCTTCACCACAACCTTCACCTCTTGGAGGTACCTCCGCATTCACACCTATCAATTACGTTTATCCTCTCGGCGCACCAAACTCTTCAAGTACAGGACATTCTGCTTCTCCCACTGCTTTGTCCTCAGTACTTCGAAACCGAATCCGGTCAGTGTGCCTCCGGTGAATCGAGGCAACGTGCATATCAATAATTTACACCACTGTGTTTGCCTAGCATGCGAATGATCGGTCCTCTGGCAGATCGCAGATCGTTTCCACGAATCACGTCCTTTAAATTGACAATTTGAAGCGATTTTCTTGGTCGCTCGGATTTAGATAGCACCGTCTGGCTTTCCTCCGTTGTGTGATAGGCTGTGTTCCTGTATTGAAGAGAAAATTATCGTTGAACACATTCGATTCCGTGAATACTTTAGGATTAATAGAATTCACGGCACTGAACTCTGCGACACTGTTCGAACATGGATATTAAGACGCCGCACGTGAGTAACCATACCCGATGCTATCAATAAAGTGTTTCATTTCATCGGTACAAAATTGCGATCCGTTATCCATCACTTAGACTTACGGAATTCTTTGCCGATTGAAGCATGTATCGAATGTTTGCCTGATAAATGACGTGGTAGGTGAAGTTATACTGAATACTTCGGACCACTGCGATTACGAAACAATCAAAATAAGAAAGTTAGTTTTAACAGGAGGTGGTCCTCGATAGTTTACATGCACACATTGCCATAGTCGGTAACCGTCCGGTCACAGTGTCCAATTCCTCAACCTCATTTTCATTTTATGGAGACAGGATTATCAATTCTTTGTGGTATCCCTGATATTCCAATTTATCTCTGGTCACCAACACACTTGTCGAACTAACGAATACATTTTCTCCACGCCCAAATGACCTTTATGGAAGTCGTCCAAGACAGCCTTTCGTAGCGATGACGGAATGACCAACTGATCTCTCCAATACAACACGCCGTCAGGTTGTACTGACAACTCTCCTCGGTTCTGAAGTTGTACTAGTTGTTTTTCCCTCATGATTAATGGAGATCCCATGATCTTCGCGGCAATTATCGTGCTATAATAGTTTTTAGTTGTCTTGATCAAGTCCCCTCGCTTATTGGAACGGCTTACGAGTCAAAGGAATAGAAATCAGTAGCTGAGAAACTGGAATATCGTGACAGAAAATCTGCTTGAGGAATCTGTTTTCCAGAACGATGAATGATTTCATAATCTTTGTCTGGATCGGAGTTTTTACGATCGAGTGTGGGTGGTGTTCAATTTTGAAATAACCTAAATCCCCGAACCTTCACTACTGATTCAAACCATGCTCAGTTGGTTCAATGAAGACAGTAACTTCAACCTAACTGAGGAGTCCTGATCACGGGGTTATCGACTGGATAGAACAGAGTGATTCTGTTCATTCTCCTTTCGAAATGATCGGGCAAGCTAAACACTATTCATACAAGGTTGTGGTTGAGCGTTTGGATTTGGTTATTCGGTCATGCCTATTGTGAGGTTGCTGGCGTGGTGGTTAACACGCTAGTCTCAAAAGCACGAGGGTCAGAGTACAAACTCCGATCCAGACAAGGATATGCACTACTGATGAGCTCTAATAAGAGCGAAACTCGAGTCTAGTGCCTCCTTTCGAAGTGGGCTAGCCGAAAGGCTTATCTGAATGCGAAGGCCGTGATCGAGTGTGGGTGGTGTTCAATTTTGAAATAACCTAAATCCCCGAACCTTCACTACTGATTTCATAATCGTAGACCAATAGAACTAGAATCCATCGCTGTACAAATGCTGCTGATGATTGTGCAACTGATTTATACAAATCAACTAAGTACCATAGAGCTTGATGATCTGTAACAATTTTGAACCTGATACCAAACAAATACATAGACAGTCTTTTTACAGCTCACTATAATTCAAACGCCTCCTTCTGTGTTTGTCAATATCCTTGCTCAGATTTACTCAACAATTACGATATGCAAATGGTCGGATATCCCTCCTATTCCAAAACAGTACCGACACTGTCGTTGTATGCACTTGTGATCAGTGTGGTAACCTTAGACGTAGAAAATGAAGCTAACAACGACCTTTTACTTACTTCTATTAGTCCTCGCAAAAAAATGGCATCTTTTTCAGTCGGTTCCCAAGTTTCCGATGAATGGAAATAATAGCTGTGCTTTCGTCTTAAAGTTTGAAAGAAAACGAGAGTAGAACTTTAGTCAGACTATTATTGACTGCAGCTCGTCTTGATTCTCTGATGTAATGGCAACCAAAATTTTGTATCCATCAGGGTCCGGCCTGTATTTGGTTAAACTATGTGAGCTAAACTCTCGTAGTTGAACTAAGCAATTATAAGACCTTCTAACAATGTCTTTTTTTCTTAATCGCTTCGAAAACAAAAGAACCCTCTTATGCACAGTCCGCTGACATGACTACAACGTCTCGATATGCCTGTGCTCTCGATAAATCAGCAACTGCTTCATCACCCGTAGCCTGGAATGTTTCAGCTGAGACGTGTAACCCAGAAGGTAGGCAATTAATCGAAGTGAACGCTTTAGAATCAGACCCCAATGGAATCAGTAAATAGGCATATGCCAGTTCAATTTTAGAAAACATTTTGCTAACACGCAGGGCTTTCACAAAACCGTCTGGCTCTTCAGTTGTCATTGCGCATCTTTTCAGGTTCGAATTCAGCGTTAATCAGTAATCACCGCAGTTTCTAGGTTATATACCCTCATACTTCCCAGTAACAACCATTGACGTGGCCCATACGGACGACCTAATCTGCGTGATTATACCATCGCCCTTCAGCATGTTGAGAGCAGTGTGCACATTTTCCCTTAGTCTCTAAGGTATTTTCCGGTCCCTTAGAAAAACTGGGTCCCCTTCGACTCCCAATCTTCCTGGCCCTACTTTATTTCCTCCTACACTGTGTGAACACTAGACAACCAGGTTGCATAAGTGGGTTTGATACGCTCCACTCGTGCATTTCTCACAATTAGCACATAGTGAAAGAGTATAACTGAGCCATCTCAAAACCGTTAATCCAAAGATAGTTGGGCTTTTATCTGATACCAAGAATCGTACTGGAATCAGACTATAATCATTACCAGTCATCTTTATGTCAGTCTCACACAGGAGAGCTAAACAGTGGCCAATAACTCCAAGTATTTTAATTATCGTTGATATCAGCTGAGCATTAGGTGCCATATGAACTAGGCGTGGTTTTCAAATAATGAATTCGCCATTTTCTGTGTTCATGTTGAATTCATAATCACATCCGGTCTTAAGTTTGAGGCATTTGTGAATAAGCTTTCAAGTTCTGGATTTTACCTGCAACATATAAACAGCAGTAGATGTTCTGATATCATCTGCCTGTCTAACCTAACCCAATTAACATTTTTGACATTTGCACACCTTCTTACCTTGACCAGATTTACCACATAAATGGCACAGATCATTATGGAATAGGCAAGATGATTGTTAGTGTAACTCCACAACAGAGACCATTGTTCGGTTTGGCTGTGCTAGGATTGATGAATTCGGAAGTTGTCAGTCGGTTGACTTCTAAAAGGAGTGTGCACTTGGGTTTTGTAGAATAGCAAGACGTTTAAATCAACAGTAGCGACAATAACGTCATCTTTCCGTTCACAAATGTTGTGAGCTTCTGGCTCGATTAGCAAACTCCGATAAAGATCAGTTGATCAAGCAGATGTTCCTTCAGCTTGTCATCAACGGATAGCTTGTTTTTGCATTTGCTCGTTGAACGTACGAGTGGATTGAACTTCACGTATTCTACGGCCAATAAATTGACAAGCACATGGTTTAACCGCAATCTTTTCAGTTCATCGGGCATTCCGGTGAAGCAGACTTTCTAACAATGAATACAACTCACTACTGTCAGCGGTAACGAAGGTTAATGATTGGTTTTCCTTCTACCCATCAAGATGAACGTTACACCATAACCCGAACATTTTAGCACCTTCTTCGAGTTCACCTGAAGCAGCATAGATTTGGTCGCAGAATTACAAGCCGTTTCTGTTCAACTTCTGCCACATACTTCAGTCAGTCGCTTACGACGTTCGCGAAAACCAAGAAACCTTAACAGTGCTCTTGAACAGAGGTGTCTGAGGTTTCATGTCTGACCATTTGACCATACCGAATGCGGTTGCTACTCACAACTAGGAGTGTCGCTCAGCTTATTCACAACCGTGTCCTACCGAAATGTTCTGTATCACATGTAATCTATCAGTTCACGTGCAGTTGCCGTGACGTCTATATCGGCAGAACAGATCGGTGCCTACGACAAAGAATGGCTGAACATATGCCTAAGTGGTTGGTGGGCGCCATGACGCAACAGGCAATGGCAACAGAGCGAGTGAGACGAAATCCGACCTCATCCACTGCAAAACACATCATGGAAACAGGTCAGGTTGTTTACTCCGCCAACTCGTTCCAAGTGTTGTTGCGTAATCGGAACCCGAAATCGCTTGCCATCTCCGAGGCAATGTTAATCAATACTCGCCGTCTGGTCCTGTGTGTGCATAAACTGTTGACTCATGCGGTTTGTCTGCCCTGGAACTGGTAACAGTCTTTGTTTCATTAGAAGTAAAAGGTTGTTTTGGCGAACAGGCTGTTTTCGGTTATTCATCATCGGGCCAATTACATAACATTTTATATCATCATGATTGTTAGGCGATCAAAATTAAAAGCAATTGGTCACATAATTACGTCCCGAGATTGTGAGTTGGAGGGCAATTAGGTGGCAAAACTGACCACCGGGGGTGTCGAGTCAGTCACGGGGGGCCATGGTAACCGTAGGGCTTGTACAAATTTCTTCTGAGCGCCCAACAGTGGATTGCACAACCGAATTCCGATCGCTTCCGCGGTGGCCAGAATACGAAATTTGACTCCTCTGGATTGACGACTGGGCAAGCAGTAAATGGGCTGGAAAGCCACCCCCGGTGTGACTTGGTGCCCTGTGTCAACAAGGTGAGCCAGAATTGCACTCGAAATGGACTTCACCTCGCCTTTAGTTAGCCACGCGATGTGGTGTTCACGTATCCTCTGAGAAAGTCGCCTGGTTGTGCGACCGACGTAACCTGCTCCACAAGAGCATGTGAAAGAGTTAACACAAAATGAGGTCACATATTTAGGCAACGTATCTTTGAGATGTACGTGGACAACCGGGTCGGATCTGAACGAGATTCGTAGTTGTGCATCACTGTAGGTCTTTTGGATTGCGTTACTTATTCAACGAGTCACTACTTCAGCCAACGCCTCGCCTTTGTAATCTAGCGTCATGTAAACCAACTTCTTTTCTGCAGATGGGAGCTTAACTCTCGGTTCTGTCAGTACCATATGTCTATCCATGAAGTTTACAAGATAGGCATTCTCTGTGAACATCCGTCGTAAAAACACCATTTCTGCCTCAATCATGTCATCAGTGCATAACCTCATAGCTCTGTGTGTTAAACTACGGAGGAGGTTTCTCTTCTGTTTGACAGGTACGTAACTGAAAAAGTGAGTATACTGGCCGTTCCAAGTCCCCTTCCTGTGAATACTCCTCTGAACTGAACCGTCTACCCGACGACTCAGTGCCACATCCAAGAAGGATATTCGTCCATCTTTCTCGGCCTCAAGTGTAAAGTTGAGATTAGGGTGTGCTGTGTTCGCCCCAGCAAACAGGCTATCCAGATCCACAGTCTCGTCAACTACACAGATGATATCGTCTACGTACCTCATGTAGAGAGTGCTATTGCCAATAAGTCCACGAAGCGTAGTTCTTCCTAACAATGCCATGAAGATATCGGCCAACATTGAACCTAACGGTGACCCCATTGCAACGCCGTCCTTCTGACGGTACCCTTTTCCATCAATCTGAAATTGTACATTCTGCGTGCACGTTAATATCAGCTGTCTGAGCGTGTCCACAGATAAGCCCACATTTAAACCTTCGGAACGAATATACCCACAGAGGTAGTCAATGGTATCCACAAGTGGTACATTCGTGAACAAACAGCTTACATCAAGGGAAAACACCTTTTTGTTTTCTACATTCAGCGACCGGATACAATCGACGAACTCATCGTAACTCTCAGCGAATGCACTGCAATATCTTTTCGAACGGGTTCTAGCAACTCTGTTAGCCACTGTGCCATCGAATGATATAGAGAATTACACATGTCAATAATCGGGCGTAATGGCCATCCCTCCTTGTGAACCTTCGGTAAACCATACAGTCGGGGTATTATGGTTCCAGTTGGTCGAATTCGTTCAAATGTCGGGGAGTCTATCAAACTCTGTTGTTTTAGGTTTCTGACAATTCTGGGGATGCTCTTCTCGATCCCATCGGTCCTATTTTTTTCATTTAGAAGGTTGCTGAATTTAGACGAATCACTCAAGATATCTGTCATTTTCTGCAGGTAAGTCGATCTGTCCATCAAAACAATTCCTGCACCCTTGTCAGGCTTTGACAACAAAATATCATTATCTCTTCTCAAATCGTTCAGCTCTTGGATATGCCGTTTCGTCAGAATACTGCTTAAGCGCGGTCTAGCTCCTTTGTTTCATGTTTACCCAATCGTTGGTTGTTTCCATTGTTATTGCTATCCGCATGTGCTATATATTCTGTTTTATGTTCGTGACTGAAGAGAGTAAACGAAATGTTAACATCTCGCGATATATGTCTTCTATCGTTATTACTGATGAACTGCCAGTCTAAGTCTTCTTAGGTAAGACTGGATAGAGAAATTGGGATTACTCAGCTTACCTCCCAACAATATAAGTAACAAGTCCTTAGGTCAAGCTTCTAGTTTTAGTGAGAAATAAAGCTGAACCAGTAGGCAGAAAAACATCAGGCGGAAGTATTTACAACACAGCTTCTATTTTACAGCCTCTTTCTATGAATCAGCTCCGGTCGCTGATAGACCGCATAACTGTTATGTGTCGGAACTCCATTCAGTACTGTATTTCCTATTGAAGCACACACTTGGATTCGAATCATGCGTTGGTTCGGTGCCGTTTTCTTTTTACTTTTGCTGACCAACGACCCCCAATGACAATAAAGGCTGGCTGTTGAGAAACTGGCTATACCGTCCGTAAAGTATAAGTACCAAACAAGCCTAGAAAACAACCTTAGCAGTTCCCATCCAGAAGATCTTAATAGCTGCTGACCAGAGATCTCACAGGCAATTTATGAATCAGATACTGTAACATGCGGCACGAGGGTACGTGTATTGAACAGAAACTGGATCTTGGAGAAATACCCGGGGTTGTTACAAGCCAGCGAGAACATTCAATCCGGCATTTCATATAACAGGTTTAGGAGAGATACAAGTAAGAAAGTGAAACGTAGTCTAAAGGCCGATCGTGAGGCTTGGTTAGTGGAGAACGTTAAGGAAATGGAAACTGTTTTTGCTTAGAGAAACATCGGCAGGCTCTTCCAGCCTATCTGTGCTACTGATGCCAGGCGACCTTCTGTCAATGGTAGCTATCAGCGAGACAGATGACACATCTATAATAAGTCTAGAAGGTTGGAGAGCTGGGCGGAACACTATGACCAGTTAAACTGTCCTCCTGCTTCTACTGTTACCAGTACACACTTTTAACGTAGCACCTTGGTCGGTAGATTTAGAACCACCGACCGAGCCTGAAGTATGTGATTACATTTCTGTTCTCATACGCAATAAGGCTGCTGGCCCATATTATCTCGTACCAAAGAAAGTGGCGATGAACTGGTAGAAGCTTTAACTTGGTTATCCTAACAAGTCCGAGAAACGGAAAATATCCATTTCTGCTGGGTCACTTGAAAATAGTTCCCAAATTCCAAAAACGAGTCCGGGGCTCTTTCGAAAGCTATAGAGAAATGAGCTTGACCCCAGTTATTACTAGAGTTCTGACATCCATTATACTTCGACGACTCACTGCAGCTAGGGAGGGAAACATTAGGGAATAACAGGCAGGGTTTCGCCCTAGGAGGCGATGTATAGATCACCTTTTTACTCTTCGTCAAATTGTGGAGCAGCGTTATGTGTACCGCTGTCCAACAATTGCCGTATCTCTCGGTCATAAAAGTGCGTTCAATTCAGTGAATCGATCTACACTTTTAGAGTACTCTAAATTCATGAGTGTACCGAACCAAGTATGTGAACATACTGCTGATGTCTTATTCTCACACTCCAACTCAAGTCAAGGTAAACGATGAATTGTCTGAGAGGTTTAACACCAAGAGCGACACACATCAAGGTTGTCCATTTTTAGCATTATTGTTTATTTTTCTTACAGATGAAATACTGGAGGGCTGTTTGTGACAAATAAATGATAGCGTGGATCGCCTATTTGACTGTGCAGACGACAAGGCATTGTTCAATCACAACCAAGCAAAACAGACACTATTTCTCACTCTGCTAAATACTTCAAAACACTTTTCTAGCCCCGAAGTGCTTCTGCAAGATTGCTGTGATTACGTAGATTTATCGTTAGATAATTAAATCAAGGAGATTGCTCACCAATTTGTTTACCTGGGAAACTGCATCAGTAGCGACGGAGGTGTCAGGAATGAAATAGAAACGCGTACCTCTGAGGCTATATCGGTATTCGCTGATTTAGGACACCTGTGGCGACAGAGAAGCATCTCTCTGATGCTTAAGGGTCGTGTATATAGGGCAACTGTGAGTGCTGTATTAGTTCACGGCTATGAAACTTAGTCACTCAGTGTAGAAGACGTGAACCGTCTTCAGGTATTTGACCGCCAATGTCTGCGTTCAATCGCTCGTGTCTGGCGGTACCAACGAGTAAGCAACGAAGAAGTCAGAAAGCATGTATTTGATAGTGACTATCAAGCGACTTCTGTTATTCAATCCTTACGGTTAAACATGATTTGAATGGTTAGGCTGGGCACTTAGGATGCCAGCTAGTCGTCTGCCACACCCAACACTCTTTGCCGACGCTGCGGTCGACTGGTGTAAGGTTCGAGATGGATAGATGATGACCTGGGGTAGAGAAATGAAATCATTCACGAATGGCTTGGCCACTGTGGATCGGGTTCTTCTCCCGGGCTGGGGCCCTCGTGACTGACAATCAGTGACTGGGGACGCTTGCTGAGATGATGGTTAATCGAACTCAGTAGCGTGAATGTTGTCAACGTTTGGTCAAGTCATCTGTGAGGCAGGTGCACTTAATGAGGCGGAGGTTGTGAAATCAGTAAAGAACACGTTACTTGCACTTACACAATTAGGTAAGCGATGTTGAATGTTTAAGTACAGTTTTACCCGGTTTCAGTAGTTGAGTCCCCTCTATTTCATATTTTTATCCTTAGCTGTAGTTGAGTCCCCTCTATTTCATATTTTTAGCTGTGGCTTGCCTTTTCACTCACAGCTGTAAGGCAGTTAGACGTCAAGGCAAACACCACTGACGTATTGGTGTCCTTGAGAATGATAAATTCTTGAAACTAGTCTGCTGTAATAATGGTTGAACGGGGATGGGCATCAATGTGAAAGATCAATGTATTATTGCCAATGACGACGAGGAGGGTTAAAAAAATTAGGAAACAGAAGCCGAACAAAGTCATAACGTCGATTCCGCATGTTGCACGATTTAGGTCATAAAAATATGTACATACCAACATTCGAAGAGAGGGAAAACGAACGAAGAAATATGCACTCAGAACGAAGGAGTAGATTAAAAACGAGAACAAAACGCACAAGTGATATAAATGGCTATGGGGAAAATGAAAACGTGTAAAAAGTAAACAGTTGTCGCACAGATGCCGTATGAAGCGCGTTCCCGAGGGGAAGGAGGAAAACCACAAAAAAATTAGCAAATTAAATTAAATATATAAAAAAATGAAACGAAATTAAGGTTAACATGAGTGGAAGGAAGTGAAGAGAGAAATATCAGTTAACACTTACAAAATGTTCACCAAGTTTCCTCACCAAGAGATTGCATCAAAACGGAAAACAGATGAAAAAGTCCCGAGAACGCTTTTTAAAAAAATTCGTCGTGAAACTTGTTCAGTTAAGCGCGATGCAAACCAATGAAAGACATTATTGTTTTGTGTCAATATTATCAGCCCGCTTTGTTTCATAGCGAGAGCATCCACAGTATGTGTATGAGTGAAGACTATGTGATAAAGACGACAATCGAAATGAGAATTGAACGAAAACAAAAGAAACAAAATAACATGAAAAAAGAGTGCATGCACTGTAAGGTAAATGCATCAAACTGGCTAGGTGGTACGACCGTCGTATATCTCACCTGGTCGTTCAACAAAATAATGTTTACTAAATCGATTCGAGATCGGCGCAGGAATGAATACAACCAAAGCAGTTGGAAAACCTGGGTGGTATTGTCTGGGCGGCATAGCGAAGGTGTGTACACCGTAGATATTCATGCTCCGGTTGAGTTTTATTTTCTAACAAAGTATTGCAGGACGAAATCGGGCAGGTAAAGTTAGTCTGTCCAGACTCCCCCATCGATGTTGAGTACGTGTACGTTGGAAATCATCGTGGAACGTATCTTCCATTACACGAGAATACGCCTGTAAAACAAAACGTTCCATAAAAAGGTTCGACCATTCTCACACAGATAGTAACCAGTGACAGACGAACAGACACACAGCAAACAAAAATCTATCCCATGTTATACGTATGCGCGTGTGCAATTGCGCTTCGTTCAAACCATCAAACGATTGGTTTCATACTACTACAAACGCAGCCCATCTAACTCTGCCTTCTCTTAAGTTGTGTGCCAGCTGATTCACTTGTAGTTACGGCGACGATGACACCGCCAGAACGCACTGACAACTAGTTCGGTGAGTAGCACAACACGTCCCGGAATGGTTGAAGCAACAGAATGGGCAACAATCTCAAACCGATGAACCTGTCGTTCGAAATCCCACCTCACCAACAATTACACATGTCACAGCAACAGAACACCAAGTTGACTCAGAAGGCTTATTTAAAATACTAATACGCAACCAGAACGCGAAGTCATTAGAGACCAGACTGGAAACCTGTCTGATCCACTCCTATCTGATCCGTTGTGTTTGAGAATCCGCCGTATTACGAGACTTACAAACACTTTGGGTATAACAGAAACAATAATAATGCCTCTATGTTTTTCACACGATGTTGTAGCACCCTTCTTGAGAATGGCGATGATTGGGGATAGACACCAGTTGCAAGACATTTTCAGCCTACGATAGTGAGCGAAGGAGTGCTGGAATTTCAGACATCCTACTGTCAGTGTCTCTAAAAACAGTCGGAGAAAAGAGGTAGGGCCTTATAGTGTTCCAATAAGTTAGACTCCGAGGCCACTTCGGTTTCAGATGGAAGATCACCGGGAGTGTTACAACTGCTGATCGCTGTGGGAAATCACAAGCACGTTTAGAGGAGCCATTAATTTATTCGTGACCGCAAAGCCATCTAATCTAGTCATCCGGCTTCTTGAAGGAGGCTACCGAGGATATTGGGCGGATTATCTCGGGTATTAAAGGTAATGCTTTTGTATACAGATAATAATATTAACAGTAAAGGGTGGGAAAAAGCACCATGGTTGTTTACTAAAAAGCCACGGAAAATCACTCTAGATGTTGTATCAAAGAAAACAGTATCCATCACAATGGACGCGTCATTAAATCCCCCAAGTCGGATACTCTAAAGCACGACAATTTTAAATCTAGTTCAAATGTAAAGCTAGATACATGGTAGATTCATATGGGCAAGTAAACGTGTAATCATGTGCAGTTAGGATAGGAAGATTCGCAGCATGATCTCGAAACAACAAATCACTATCAACGAATGAAAGCACACGCAAGAAAATCACTTGACCCTATTGTGCATCATTAAGTACAACACAGAAGCATTGAATAGTGGTATAGACTACACGAACCATATATCTTCAGACAGAAGGTAAATTCCACTAACGTAAGACAAATGTTGGTTCAAACCTAATTAAAGAAATGTGTGCTTGGAAATTACGCTGCTCTGTTTGCAACAGTAACTGTAGAAGTGGTTCGTAGGTTGCTCGAGAATAGGTTAAGAACACAGTAGAGTATGAGTTAAAAGATTCAAATAAATCCGAAGCATGAGAACACAGTAGCAGATTGTAGTTGTCTAAGAGTGTTTTACATGTGCCACTTATGGCAATGTTAACATACAAACAACGATACACCTGGATCTAATCAGACAGGAATGTGAATGTTGAACACATATTCGACTACCAGATGATTGGCACACCAAAGTGCGAAACCGTAGCAATCGATATAGGATGAAGTCCTATTCAATCAGTACATGCACACACACATGAATCAGATCTTGTGAACAGGCAAGTACATCCGTATTGACATGCAAACTAAGGGTAATGCGGTCCTCATTAAGAAAAATTCAATAGGATCCTACATTCGGCGTTTAGAACTATGTTAAAGTCGTCTAATAGAAGAAAGTAGTGACCACAGATGTACGAGCCAGTCGAGAACAACCACCCTCATGGCATTTTCGAACGCTGCTCAGATGCCGAACAGTGCGGCGAAACGACATAGCACACTTGTTTTATTGGCATGAGGTCGGAGCCATAAGTTCTACAGAGCCCGAATAAACATGATAATCTATTCGCATTCACATATACTGTGAGCAAACAGTTAGCGAAAACCACAAAGCTGCTAACTTTCTGCAATATTCTGATGGGTGTAATCGAAGTAGCACACTTTTTGCGCGAACACGTAAAACCACAGAACATAGTACAAGATGCAGCCGATTTCAATATACAAACGGAGTTGAAGAAAGGCAAAAGAAACAACGTCAAAACGGGTGTGAAAAAGTGCAACTCAGCGCTAATGACCTCAAGTCGAGTTTCCTCATCTACGGAGTGCAACAGCGCACTAGAACCGGTTCGGCGACAGAAAGAATAGGCTGAAACATTTGGTCCACTGTTTGAAACCAGACATGAAAAGTTAATCCAGTAGGTCGTATGCAAGCTTTAGTTTGTATTTAGCGCACACCAGATAAGTCAAGTTAGCACAACCCGTCTGATTTGATCCGTTTGCACTTGGCCCTCAAGATCGACATAAACTGACGTCCAAACATGTTGTCTGGTAGTTGCGCTTCGACTGAGAGAGGGTTGCATACTGTCACGATCAACCTTAATGAGAGAAATTCTAATGTGCTAATTGTGACCAGTGAAGAGAAAAATCGTCTATGATCTAAGGTAGTGTTTGTGGTCTGGTTAGATGCTAACGCAGGTAAATGTTGATAGTCGGTCTGAAATTTGTCACCCTTGTCCAAATTCTTCATCAATGCATCGGTTGCAAGAGTAAGGCTGACATCCAAAGGACCTGTCAAGTTCAAAAATAAGACAGCAAGATCCCGAGCATAACATAAATAGTACGGTGGAACAAAACCGCACACGGAACAGATTTTCACACATTTCTCGGTGATTTAACTATCAATGATGTAACCATAACTGAGACATTTGTTTACGTACTGAATGGCAGCGCTTTACTCCCGTTGACACCTGACTAAACTGGCTTCTGTGGTCAAGCTTGTCCAACGACTGTTCGCGGCGATCATCCTAAATAACACTACATCATTGATCTCGACAGAATTAGCTGAAGTAGCCATTGAACATCATGCAGTCGAGCCAGAACGAAAAAAACAATGCACATAACGGCCTGCGCACGTCCGTCATGCAGATCAAGATATTCCCACTGCTGTCTCGTCCGATGAAACTTATTAAAAGTATGTACCTGGCCCAATCAGTGAGTGATGATAACAAATTAACCCAACGGTCATACCGATTCGCTCAACTGGCTCAAAACTCGGTGTCTGGTTTTAACACGGTTCAATCGGATGGAACAAGCGGACTAATAAGTGAGTTTGTTCATGAAGGATGTATACAGCCATACCGATTCCCGCCTGTATTGTTTCACCTGTCACTGAAAGATAAATTGCCTAAGAATAATATTAAATCCGTTAGGTTGGCGAATTCACACAATGAGGTCTCACATGAACGGTTGAACCTGGAGATTCCACAACGTTGTTTCTATGTTTCACTAGCTCCTCGTTAACATACGCCCTTTGAACATTTCGTCGTAAACAAATTACAGAATACTAGGGCAACGACGCTGTATGAATTTTAAAGCCCTTTGACTCGTTCGACCGAAGAGTGCATGCTTCGTATAGGTTGCTGGAAGTATCTGAAGTACTTGTCTGTCCGGACATGAGCAGAAAAACAATCTTCCTCTCATCTGAGACAACAGCTTTTGGCAGAAAAAAGGGCATAAAAAAGTCCATTCGATGAGGTTCAATCAAAGAGATTTTGACCTGACATAATACTGATTGTGGCTCTTACTCATAT
>JTDE01022252.1:25144-40870 GCA_014338405.1 Paragonimus skrjabini miyazakii
CGATGCAGCTTCAGCGGACGGCCAGAACGGTGCACTGCACTGATCGCGATGGAACTGCGTCCCTATGGGATCGACGTAGCAGTCTTGAGCGAGACTAGGCTTGCGGATCAAGGTAAGTTACGGGAAGCAGGTGCCGGGTACACCTTTTACTGAACAGGCTACCCGACAGACGGTGCTCAGGAGCATGGTGTCTGTTTTGCAGTCGCTGATCGCATCAACGCTTTGATGATAGGCGAACTGCACGGCATCAGCCCTCGAATGCTATCTATGCGCCTGCGACTCAGTCGAGGTAAGTGTGCCACATTTGTTAGTGTTTATGGTCCAACTATGTGTCACACTGATGATACAAAAGATCAATTCTATGATCAATTGTCCGCCACAATCCGGTCGGTGCCGGTGACTGATCGACTGTTTGCTTTGGGCGACTTGAACGCTCGGGTCGGGCGCGACTCGGTAGCTTGGCCGGGAATCCTCGGACCCTGCGGCATTGGTTCAGTGAACGAGAACGGTGATCGTCTGCTCCGCCTGTGTGCTACTCAGGAGCTGACCATCACAAACACGCGATTCCAGCTGGATGCGAGCGACATCACGACGTAGACCCATCCACGAAGCGGCCATCACCACTCGCTTGACTATGTGATTGTGCGACAGCGCGACATTCGTGAAGTGCGTATCACGCGAGTGATGCGCGGCGCTGAATGTAGCACCGATCATAGACTGGTTAGAAGTAAATTATTTATCCATGTACGCAAGTCTGTCTATTGTAGATCTTCCGGACAACCGCAGAAGTTGGATATCAAACGACTGGAAAACTGCGAGACGAAGACTGCTTTTCAATGTGTAGTTGCCGCTCGTCTGTACGACGCTCTGGTGTCCACTACCCCTGAAGGTATGTGGCAGTTCATCAAGGAACGGATTACAACGGCAGCCACTGAGACGATGGGTGTCAAACGCCAGAAACGTCCGGACTGGTTCGACGACAATGGCGCAGTCATCGCCGAACTGGTACGAGAATACCGCGTTTGCTGCCTCCACAGTGGACCCGGACAATGAAACGAAGAAGGCTACGTTCCGTAGTATCTGCCGTTAACTGGCCGAGCGTGTTCGCGGAATCAAGGACAACTGGTGGATGAAGTAGGGCTTCACAGATCGTCGACAACATAAGGAGTTCTACGATTCGCTCAAAGCTATCATCGGTCCATCTATTCAGTCTACTAAAGCACTAGTAGACGTGGACACCGGCTGTTACTGCACCCAGCCAGAGGACATCATGAAAGTCTGGCGCGAACACTTTGGTAGCCTACTAAATCGTCCTGCTACCATTGATTGGATGACCGTGAACAGCCTGCCGCAACAGGGCATCAGGCATTCACTTGCTCTCGTTCCTGATTTACTAGACTTACAGAGAGCGATTGATTAACTTCGCAACGGTAAGGCTGCAGGTGAAGATGGATTGCCAGGCGAAATTCTGAAGAACGGCGGACCGGCGATGGAACGTGCACTGCTCCAGCTGGTTCAATCCATCTGGGAACACGAGGAGATGCTACAGGATTTCAAGGATGCTGTGATAGTACCTTTGTTTAAAGGTAAGGGTAACATTGAATGCCCCCGACAGCTATCGGGGCATCAGTCTGCTGAGCTGCGCAGGCAAGGTACTTGCCAGAATCCTTCTGAACCGGCTGGATTCGGATGTCTTAGAGGCCAATGTTCCTGAGGAACAATGCGGATTCCGGGCGAATCGGAGTACGATCGACCTGGTGTTCGCTGCTCGACAGCTTCAGGAGAAGTGCCGGGAATGCAACCAGCCCCTGTATGCCCTCTTCGTCGACTTCACCAAGGCGTTCGAGTCCGTGAGCCGCGAGGCGCTGTGGACGGTGCTTGGTAAATTTGGATGTCCAGGTAAGTTCGTCAACTTGATTAGATTGTTGCATTTGGGCATGAGGGCGAATGTGCAATCGTGTGGATATACCTATGATGGTTTAGACATTGTCACTGGCGTGAGGCAGGGTTGCGTCCTGGCTCCATCCCTATTTAGCTTATATTTGACTGTCATGCTAAGAGTTGCTTCCCAGGACTCTGAGGAGGACGGTGTTAATGTAAAGTACCGGACGGATGGGCGCCTACGGAATATTCGACGTTTCGGCGCCACAACCCGGTTACATACCTCAATGATGCGCATGATTTTGTTCGCAGATGACAGCGTACTGTTCGCACATATCGAGGACGAACTGCAGCGAATGGCCACGGCTTTCGCGACCGCGGCATCCGAGTTTGGACTGGATATCAACACAGGTAAGACATTTTCTTTTTTTCAGGCTTCTCCGGGCGGAGGCGCTGTCTGTGCACCTTCACCCCAAATGCGCATCAATGGCGATGTTGTCGACAGCCGCACACATTTCTTCTACTTGGACAGCAATCTGTCCACCGATCTGTCCGTGGACCGCGAGTTGACAGCTCGTGTGGAAAAGGCTAGTACTGATTTCGCACGTCTTGAAAGACGTGTTTGGAAGAAACACAGCCTGAAGCCGAGCACCAAGCTCTTTGTTTACCGCTCAATGGTGCTGTCTGTACTTCTGTACGGCAGTGAAACGTGGATACTGCATCAGCGGAACGTGCGCTATCTGAGCCACTTTCATTTACAATGTCTAAGACGCATCTTGGGTATTCGGTGGTCGGACATGGTTCCGAACACTGAGGTACTGCGGCGAGCGGATATGAACGGGATGGAAGCCTTGCTGATGTTGAATCAGCTTCGTTGGCTGGGTCACGTCCGTCGGATGGGCGATGACCGTATCCCGAAAAAGGTGTTGTATGGACAACTGAGATCAGGTAGGCGAAATTCTAATGGTCACAAGCGGAGATACCAGGATGCTGTGCAGGTAAGTCTTTCACGTTGCAAAATTTATTTTAGATGTTTGGAGACTTAGCGTTGAACCGGACCGCCTGGAGGAATATGATTCGGACCAGCATCCGCGAGTTCACCCAGCAGTTATTGCGCGGCCGAGAACGAAAGCGCGCGTGACGCAAGGTAACCATCGGTGCCATAAGTCGTGGTGACATGACTATATAGCGTTGCGATGTATGCGGCCGCGAATGCGCTGGCCGTTTGGGATTAGTAGGTCACCAACGTACTCATAGCGCACCGTCGGCGAAGAGACAACGAGTACATTAGGCTCAGGTAGGTCATATCAGCATATCCAATTCATTTTTGTTAATGATTGCATCGACCAAGACCATGGTCGTTTGGCAACTAACCCGCTCCTCTTTTCAGAAACTTGAGTGTCTGCAGTCTCCTACCCATTCTTTTCTTGAGCTTTGTTGATGCACTGAATGATGAACCGTTTGCCTGATCTTTTCGCAGTTCAACTTTGAATTTTGCTTTTCAACTTTATCCTCTCTAGAATGCGCTAACATGCACTCGTATACTGAAATGCTTCTTGTATTACATTTTACATATCTTTCTGCTTGGTACAGATTTTGGCATTGCAGTCTCTCTCTTTGATTATTTTTCGAGAGATAAGGATTTCCTTTCCGTGCTAGCCATTCAATTGGCTAACCAGCATTGACCGGCTGGACACAAAGGCCCCACTCGCACACCTACCGGCCTTATCCTCTCGGGTTTACACCGGTTATGTGGTGTGTGAGTGGAACCGCAAGTGGTGCAGCGCGAGCCACTTGTGATGACAGTTCATAGCGCAGGCGTCTTTTGGCTTCGGTCACTGTGACAGGCTAATATGTTTCGGATGCCGCTAACCATGTTTCACCCGTTATCAGGACATCCATGAAACACTGTGGTATTTCATCTTACTCCTAGATGGAGTGAACCAGCTGGATCAAAGCGCGTTCCAGCGCCAATCCGCCATTCTTCAGGATTTCACCTAACAATCCACCGTCGCCTGCAGCTTTTCCATTGTGCAGTTGTCTGGTAAGGTAAGGATAGTAAGCAATGCCTCGGCAGCTATTGGAGCATCAGTCTGCTGAGCTTCGCAAGTAAGGTGCTTGCAAGGATCCTCCTGAACCCACTGAATACGAACGTTTTGGAGGCTAATGTTCCCGAGGAACTGTGTGGATTCCGGGTGAGTCGTAGTGCGATCGACCTGGTGTTTGCTGCTCGACAGATTCAGGAAAGGTTGCCACGAACGCAACCAGTTCCTGCATACCTTCTTCTTGGACTTCAGCAAGGCGTTCGATTCCGTGAGCCGCGAAGCGTTGTGGACGGTGCTTCGTAAGCTGGGATGTCCAGGTAAGTTCATCAAATTGATACGAATGTTGCATGTGAGCATGAAGGCGAGGGTACAATCGTGTGAATCGGCTTCTGATGATTTTGACATTATCGTTGGCGTGAAGCAGAATTGTGTCCTAACCTCAGCCCTACGTAATTTATATTTGACTGCCATGCTAACAGTTGCTTTTCAGGACTCGGCGAACAACGGAGTTGAGGTTGAGCACCGGACGGATGGACGCCTGCTGAATATCCGACATTTCTACGCCTCAACCCGCCTACATACCACAACGATCCGCATGCTTCTGTCCGCAGAAGACAGCGTGCTGTTCGTACACAACAAAGACGAACTACAGCGACCGACAACGGCTTTCGCGACCGCGGCATCCAAGTTTGGATTGGATATCAACACAGGTAAGACATTTTTTCCTTTCAGCCTTCTCCGAGCGGAGGTGCTGTTCTTGCATCTGAGCCTGAAATTTCTACCAATGGAGATGTTGTCGACAGCTGCGCAGACTTCTGCAACATGGGTAGCAATTTGTCCTCAGATCTGTCCGCGGACCAGCTCGCATGGTACAGGCTAGTGCTGCTATCGGACGTTTTAAAAGATGTACATCGAAGAACAACAACCTGAAGGCCAATTAGCTCTCCGTCCACCGCTCAGCAGTGCTGCCCACGCTGCAGTGAAACCTCGATATTGTATCGAACGAATGTTCGCTAACTGAGCCCTATCTGCTTGCAGTGTCTAAGACGTATCTTGGGTATTCGATAGTCGGAAGTGGTACCGAACACTAAAGTAGAGCGGCCAGCGGACTCAAACGGGATCGAAGCCATGGTGATGCCTTACCAGCTTCGTTGGATAGGTCAGGTCCGTAGGATATGATAGCCAGATTGTAAAGCAGCTGTTGTACGGATAACTGAAATCAGGCAAGGGAAGTGCTGTTGATCAAAAACCGAGATACCAGGATGTTATCCAAGTCTTATCCAAGCCTTGAACCGGATCGTCTGGTGATGTACCATCCGGACGGCATCGATGAGCGACTACTGCGCTGCCTTGAACTGAAGCGCGTGATAAGCAAGGGAACTAAGGTGCCATAGGTCGTGATGATGTGACTTCGTGGCGTTGCGACGAATGCGGCCACAAACGCGCTGGTCGTCTAGGTTTGTTAGGACATCAACGTGCGAATAAAACACCGTCAGTGAAGAGGCGACGAGTACGTAAGGCTCACGTAATTTATGTCTGTGATATATGTTTCCCGTCCATACCAATCAACAACAACCATCGTTTGTTATGCCACCTGCTCTTCTTTTCAGAAACCTGAGTCATTGTGGCTTTCTGCCTTCCTCCTTATTCAGCTTCGTTGGTGCATTGTATGATGAATGACTTGTTTGTTTTTCGGCCAAATTCAAAATTCTCCTCTTCCTTCCCCTATGTAGAGGATAGTAATATGCATTAATATAATGACTTACATCTTGCCTTGCATTTTCAGTATCATTCTTCTTAACTCAGAAGATACCACTGAAGTCCAGTTTTTTGTTTGAGTTAAGGGTTTGATTTTCATACAAGCCTATCGTCCGGTTAACCAGCACTGACCGACTGGATCATAAGAGCCGCTACTCATGCGCCTCGTTATTATCATCATCATCATAGACAGCAATACATCAGTGGTTCACACTGATGTTTAACTGCCACACAACCATGAAGAAGAAAAAAGAAGGGGATGGGAAGGGGATCTAACTACTAAGAACAGCTACGTCTACATTCAAACATACAAAATCAAAGTGCTTACACCTTGCAAACAAACAATCACGCTGTAAGTGAAAGTAAGGCGTCATCAGCAAGACAGCTTCCTCACGGCTCTCACTGCCCCGCGTCATTCAGTGCACTCACTTCACAGACGACTCAGACAAACAACGACAACATTCACGCTACTGAGCACGGTTAGCCGCCATCTCACCTAACGTCTCAAGCCACCGACTTTGTGAGTCGCGAGGGTTCCAGACCGGAAGACGAACCCGGTCTACAGTGACCAACCCCTTCGTGAACGATTTCATTTGTCTACGCCAGGTGATCATCTTTCAACCTCGCACCTTAAACAAATCGACCGCAGCGTCGGCAAACAGTGCTCGGTGTGGCAGACGACTAGCTGGCATTCTTAGTACATGATCTAACAACCTAAGTCTGTGTAGGTGTAGGGACTGAACGAAAGAACTCGTTTGATAATCAGAGCCAAACACCCGCTTCCTAACCTCCTCGTTGCTCACTCGTTGGTGCCACCCGATACGATCGATTGAACGCAGACATCGGTGGTCAAATCCCTGAAGACGGTTCACGTCCTATAGCCTGAGCGGCCAGGTTTCGCTGCCGTAAAGTAGTACGTACCCTCACTATTGTCTGATATACGCGACTCTTAAGCTTCAGAGAAATACCTGTCGCCATAGGTCCCTCAGATTAGCGAACACCGCCATAGCCTTGGAAGTACGCGCTTCTATTTCATTCCTCCAGGATACCTGGTGTCTGAGTGGAGACATAATCAGTGCAGCGCAAGCCCCTTGTGGTGAATGATATGCGAGGAAGTCTATGGGCTTCGATCACTGTGACAATTAGTCCGAGGCGGATACCGACAACTGTTTTTATTATTGATGTGAGCGTACTTAAACCTGGCATTAATGAGGATGGTTACTCAGGTTTCTGCAACGTGGGTGAGAACCTGTCGACGAACCGATTCATGAACCACGAGTTGTCGGATCGCACATTCGAAGTTGGTAATGCATTTGGATACCTTACAGGACGCGTTTGAAAAAACTGCAACCTGAAGTTGGGAATAACACGGGCCCTTCAACAGGATCATGATATTATGCGTACCTTTTTACTGCAGGGAGACACTGTACCAAAAAGTGGTGCGGCATCTGAGCCGTCCCACCTAAGATGTCTGAGGCGCATCCTTGGACATGGTGCCAACAAACCAAACACGAACGTACATCGACTGACGCTGAATCAACACGTGAGCAGGATGACTTAAGAAAGCGGTCCCGAAGTGGGTGACATACGGGTAACTAAAAGCAAGTAGGCGGACCAGAAGCAGTGATAACAAGATGCTCCCTAAATAGAACTGCCGCGTTTTAATAACGACCTCAGATCACAAGAGGACGCAGCCTTCAATTAGGTCGCCTAGGAAATTGTGATCTGTGCAGTTGCCCGAAAGTTCAACGAGCAGCGGGTGGATAGCTGTTAACTCAAGCACCCAGTTCGCAAAAGAACTGTAGGCGACATAAATAATGATGACACGACCGCGTGGTGCTACGACGAATGCGTTGACCGCCTTCATCTGGTAGGTCGTCAGGGTACTCACAGCGGACTTTTAACGAATAGACGGTATATGTTAAACGCAAGTAAGCTAACTCGAATATGTATTTATTTGTATCTGTTTTCATTCACATCAAGCACATTTTTGATCAATTGTGTAGTTCATTCTGACAAGCGCGAAGAAGGCCACAAACTGACGTTAGATTTTGTGACCAGTGAACAACAGTTGCACGCAGTTCGTTCACCCCGACAAAACCATGAGTGAGATAGCTCTGAAGCACAATATGTAGTGAGAACGTACCATGGTCACGATTGCACATTCAGGCGACAGCTGAGCCATCTGGAAAAGAGTTCGAATGAACCGATATACCACCTTATGATCGGGATCTTGCGAGCCGTAGTCCGCTGGAACCGGTTCGTTCTGCGAAAAAAGAATGGACATATTGACTTACATTAACATGAATGAAGAAAGTGGACTGGGCTACTCAATCACAGAAAAATCGGTGAAATATGGGAGTTGACAAGTAATCAACTTCCAGTTAAAAGAATACAGTGTTGTGACCCCAAAAGATGCCTGGCCAGAGAATTCGCTTACTGCGCAAACTCCCGTACTGGTTATGTCAAAAATTAAACCACAAACGCGCACACTCATTTGCACGACGGACATGCATTCACATACACAGGGTGACAGTACGTTGTCATTCGACTTGGTGGAACTTCTGCCATAGCGCGTACACACTATTCCGATAGTCTCTTGTTGTCCGTCGTCTTCCTGGCGTCGGGGGCTTGCCCTTTTGTTCCTGAATGTCGCTTGTGGGTATCATACTACTTGTGAGTAGTATGCTTATCACAACGAAACTGCCTGTCATACAACAAGAGTGCTAACTGGTCGAGACTGGCGTTCTAACCGATAAGCAAGATGTGATACAAAGGCATAAGTGATAAAATGGATTGTTAAGCCAACAAAAAGTAAGCAAAAATAATCGGAAGTTAAACGACACTCCGTAATTGGTGGACCAGGGTGATAATCTTACGACGTGCCTATTGAACAAACAACCAGAAGTAAAAAAAACCTTCCGTCAGCAGCAACCCTGTAAGCACTTGCTGAAGCCTTTAGCAGCACAAGTAAAAAATTTCTGACAACATCAAATATGTGCAAACTATAATGGCATACATTTCTTTCGAAACTCACTCTCCGACTGACAGTGCACTGTGGCCAACCTCGTCCTAATTGTGAATTCATCTAACCAACTGGATTCTTACTTATTATGTCATCCGTATCGGATATCTTCTCTAAGTTCCCCGGGAAAACTGGTGCTCACGCTCGTAATGTTCCCACGGTAGTATGTCACACAGTGGCTACTCAACCGGGGTGCGTGTAGGAAAAAGAAGTGGATAAAAGTTGATATTTAATTATCCTGTCTCATTCTTTCGCAAATAAAACACAAATGCGAACCCCACTGTCCTTGATAAACAGGGCATAACATTACGTCTTCCGAGTGAGATGTTGCTTATAAACTTCAACTATTGTGCGCACTCTGATTGTCGTATTCCCCACAACTAACAGTTACCGAAACGCACGTTTATCGGCTGCCCATTATCCCGAGCGGCGAAAAGTCATCCAGGGTGTCAATAAGTGGATAAACCAAACGTTGCATGAAGCACTATCGTTAACAACGATCCACAACATACTCGTGGCTTCCGGAGCACTGGAATGTATTAGGATCACCACGGTTTCCAATCTTTGTAATTGCTGTCAATAAAAATGGATTCTGAAATGGAACGTAGTGTCGATTCAACTAATGGGATGTCAACAACCGACACAGATGCATAAGCAACAATCAATTCCACGTCAGTGATGAGTAACTTGGATGCACCGCGTTAGTGTGCATGGACACAGACTGAGGATTGTCAGTTTGCGTTGATTACGCCCACATGAGCATAAAATGGTGACTACAACATTTTAAGATGCTTATTCTCAAACCGAGATCCCACGACCGGTTTGTTTGTTGTCCGGACTCATCACGACAGACATGAACGGGGATCGGACTAACAACCCTTCACGGTACAAGGTACAATCCCTATCTGCTTGGCCTGTGACAAATTGGAATCATGTGGTGAATGTCTGGGGGCTGTTAAGAAAGTCATAGCAAACAGTAAATTAACTAATCATCAAGCCAGTGGTGGTACATTGCAAAAGAGTGATCATCTTTAAGTTTACTAAAAGTTTAAATTCGTTCATCGGTCGTCCATGGGAATATGTATAAAGCATGGTAGTATCTCTATCGTTGAAAGCCCAACAGCAATACAGTCAATTATTTCATAAGCATATTATAATAACGGGCTGTAAACAAGCTACATATCAAACACAGATAAATACACCCAGTCAAGAAACATGTCGACGGAACTGGTAAACAGGCAAAAGCTTCAAGCCGTAAACGTGAAGGGTTGCCAGTCTCACCTCCATTCAGGTAACATTTTTTTCAAAACATAATACAGTATTTCGTGGGTATTTTTTAATTCAACACAGTCGCTACCTAGAGTGCGCTGGTCGTTTGCACACTCACAAAGTCGAAGGAACGTAACTCTATCGAAGAAACAACGCGAAGAAGTCCGTTATCAAAGGTTTTGCAGCGACTGACAGCGGTCAATCAATATGCCTTGTAATATACAAACCACAACGCCTTCTTGTTCCAATAATTCTGTTGTTTCAGCTGTTTCACCATGGAGTAACAATGTAACAGTTTTATGTGCTTGCACTTTATCCTCAGAATCTGATAAGAACAGATGGAGCCAAAGCGTTAAGAGCGCGCATTTCAATCGTGTATATCAAACTGAGTACTAAACTGTTGAACAGGTCAAACAGATTGCCACCTATCATTGTTACTGCTAAGCTGTATAAAGCTCACACATAACTGAAGCAACAGTTGGGCAAAGGATGGAAAGATTACGAAGAATCAAGAGTTTTCTTATCAGGAAACGGGTTCGTGATTCTACAAAATTATTTACCAACAACTTATCAGCAACAATATTTATCAACCATTTCAGTTAAAACCCTTGCACAAAACAGGTGTTGTGCGCATTGAAAAATGTTCGGCGAGGCCCTATTCGAATAAATAAGTTTTCGTAACACATAGAAGGAAATGCCGCCAACACGTCAACTGCATAAAGTGTGTCATAACCCACTGTCTCACGGAAATTATCGCGTGTTAGTTTGATATCACGAGTGTAAACACACCTGGAATTGAACGAAGAAAGCCAACTACCAGACCAACTCAAAGCTGTTCACATACACATAAACGCCAACCAACTGTGATAAGCACTTATATGACCATTGCTCTCGAACTCCGGGCGTACCTGAGGAACGCAAGAGAAAACATCCCGTTACACATTAGACACTTGGCATCATGCCGAACTAGCAGTAATGTTTGACGTTTAGGAGGTGGAGGAAACCAGATAACAAAGTAAGCAATCGAAACGAGAAAGTTGTATGGACGAGGTGGAAACTGGTGGTGATAAGTGTCTGGCGTTATAACCTACTTGTACTGGATGAAGCCGTTCATCGAAAATGTCGGGTAAGGACGAGTTTGAGCATCGGCGATCGCGATTCTTGATTTGCAAATAAACAGCATGAGCCAAAGCTCGAACGGTGGACTTGGGATCCGGTCGACTGACAGTCGAGTCATCCAGGCGAATGGTAGAGGAAGAACTGGAACGATGCAACAGACGCGCTGCCCGCTGACGGTTCCGTGACATCTGGAAAGTCGGACACAACGAAAAGAAAAGTAGAGCGCGGGCGACCAGACTTGGTATTCAGTGAGCCCTGTGCCAACAAAAAAATTCCCATATAGATTGAACATCACCCACAATTGATCGCAGCTGTCGCATTCCCATAGACTTTCCAGTCGGCCCCTTTCGAAAAGAAGCACTAGACTCGAGTTTCGCTCTCATTAGAGCTCATCAGTAGTGCATATCATCGCCACTGCCGGGACTTGAACCACGGACATGCAGTTCATGAGGCAACCGTGTTTACCACTGCGCCATTGACCTCACGTTAGGCACGACCGAATTATCATGTGTGAACGCTCATCCACTTTCGCTTGTGAGTAATGGTCAGGTTGTCCGATCGCCTCGAGAGGAGACACAGTTACTGTCTGTTAACTCCAATCGATGACCCCTCGACTAGGACTTCTCTCCAAGTTGAAATCACAGAAATCATTGACTTGTTGAGCGAAAGTGGATGAGCGTTCACATATGATAATTCGGTCGTGCCTAACGTGAGGTCAATGGCGCAGTGGTAAACACGGTTGCCTCATGAACAGCATGCCCGTGGTTCAAGTCTCGGCAGTGGCGATGATATACACTACTGACGAGCTCTAATGAGAGCGAAACTCGAGTCTAGTGCTTCTTTTCGAAAGGGGCCGACTGGAAAGTCTATGGGAATGCGACAGCTGCGATCAATTGTGGGTGATGTTCAGTCTATATGAAAATCAAAATTCCCTACTACTCATCAGTAAAAAAATTCTCTCCTCTTTTCGTCTGATTTACCGAGTCAACGGCGATCACTCATAAGCTGTCAGATGCCGACTTTCGATCACAACTGAAGCAATTGCAATTCGATTGAAAAATCCACCCTTGTGCGCACAAAAGCGCTTTGTTCAGACGTTGAAGTTGACATGGCCAACGACCCACACCACGACCGATCAAAGCGTCATGGTTCCAGTTGCGTCATAACTGTGACGTAGTCGTATCAAAATTTTGTCTCCGTGTGAGCCAACGACGTGTCTGACCTCGTGCGAACTTGCTACTTGTTTGTGTTCGTTTCGCCCTGACAAGTGTTATGTAATTAGCCCGAGGATGAACAACCGAAAACGAGCTCGTTCACTACACCACTTTCTTAATCAAGAGGTGTTTGGGTGAGGGTGAATTTCTCAAAAATCAGTTTTACGTTGGCGTCTGATGAGAGTAAATCAAAATGTTAACATCTCGCAACAAATGTCTTCTCTCCGTTTTGACTAAATGGATTAAGGGAACATAATGTTTTAAAAATTAGTAAGTCTACACCGTAATACCCGTCTGCTGATCACACGGTTGCCTTCAACGTTCTGGAGGCTACATCGATTGATGCTGTTTCACAACATCGATTCCAGCATGAATTTTCCAATCACTGACTAAGCTGATAAACGGGAACCATAAACACACATACTGAAAGACAGCAAACCAGTTGAAGATGTCCTCCCAGATACCTCCAAAGCATTCGACCGAGTCAGCCATTCCGTGTTGTGCATAACACCCCATAACAACAGTACGCGTGATTCATGAGGTTTGCGGCACTCGACTTTCTGAAAGCTCGCCGGCTTAATGTGGGCGTTAAAGGTATATGCTAAATCGCTTTCGGTGATTTGGAATGATCCACTCTATGACGCGTGATAAACGAGTCCAATAACACCTATTCAAACGACCGCATCAAACAGAAAGTAAGGCGTATCAAACTGACATCGGGAAACCCAGCAGTGTACTTTCGGATTTGATGCTGAATGAATAGGACTTCACAAAAGAATAACTGGTGTGCTTTACTCGTGTCAAAACCCACAAAGACTATCAACATCCCGCTGTTGGCAAACGTTGAGGACACACAGGTTTCCCGCACGGTAGACTGAATTACAGAAAGTAAAAAGCTGTAGATCAAGGATTCTCAACTCTAGGTTGCAGGACCTGAAAATGTCAAGGCGCAGAAAATAAAATCAGCGGCATTTACTACATATACATATAGATACATATACATACACGAATATTTCAGTAAATACGTGAAGAAATTGGATTATGTTATTCGGTAATTTGTTAGATTTCACCGCAGAACGTCAGTGTGTCTTCGAATTTCGAAATGAAACTGAACTATATCCTGTTTGAAGACCGTGAGTTGGCATATTGTCTCAAAAAAAACGTAAACGGTTACCGAAACTAGCATTTCAGTGGCATACTTAGCTATAACTATAATATATATATAATAATATATAACCATAATACGCTGGGTCGGCAAAGATGGGAACATTCTTTTTTCAAAAATAATATGTGGAGAAAGGTCGGGGGGTAAAATGCCCAAAAACTGAATGCAACGTTGCAAGACACGCTAGAAATGGCACACATTGAAATGGACTACATTTCTCAGAAACGCATACAGAATCTTCAATGTCAGATGGTTAAACACAACAGAAACTGCTGGCCTTCAAAGTAAGATATTCGCAACTTTAGAGATGAAAGTGACGGATTTCAAGAAGTGGTAACAGGTCTGGAAGGAAATCGAATTCAAACAAAAAATAACGGTTTTTGTGCTTAAGCTTTTAAGCTACAGGATTAGTCTGTTCCTAGCAAAGAGGCAAAAACAGATTCAGCACCATTTTGTACTGTGAAGCAGAAGGGTTTTCAAGTTTCCTAACCTTCCAAACTGGGCCAAGCTACAAATGTGATCCTCAACGCGAATTGTAAAACTACCAGTTAAGAGATTATCAACAGTTGAACTGATGACTCTGGCACTTTGGTATGCTCGTCTCCAAAAATGGTGAGTGGGTTGAGATCCAGACTGTAACTTAACCACTTCAAACCGTTAACTCTATAGAAAAGCAGTCATGCATTTGATGTGTATGACAAGTAAACTACACTTTTTTGTATAGTTTACCACGTTGAAACTAAACAACTTATCATACGTGGCACAACACATGTATAATGGTGCACTACTGTGTTGGAAAATGACACTTCCATTCGTTTTAGTCTGTGAATGGTACAGGAGAACACGTTACGGTGCGATACGAGCCGTCAAATTTTATTTTCATCCAAAACTATTACTCCACCCAACCCAGCTGCTAAAACCACACTACAAGCCATCACCGACCGCTTGTTGTTAACTCGTCTGTAGAACACAAGTTCAACATTTTGAAGAGCAGTGGTATGTCAAAGCAGCCGGTCCGTCTGCACAACAGTCAAATTTTCCTTCTTTCAGCTGTATCAAGCTAATGTTTTGCAGAAGTATGGAAATAAGAGCACTGCTGCTGGCCTACAACAACACACACTGCGTGGGCGTTAGTTGTCGGTCTACACATTAACAGAAAGAAACCAACTAAAGACAGTCATGTGACTGTTTTGGTAGCTGTTGTTTCGCCTCCATGACTTACAGGAGCCACAGGCAGGCGTAGGACACTTGAATTGTCCCCATAAATTTGTCGCGACGATTGTAGAAAGAATGGCGTCATAAACGGGTACAAAATATGCATGACAGAATATTTTTAGATTTGTTGATCAATAGTGGCGGTGTACAAGAAAACTAATGAACTTAGCAAAAATAATAAGTGGTTGTTTCTATATGTTTGTCGTGATGTGGAAGTATATTACGGTATATTCATTTCTCTCTTGTCGCCCTTTTATTCCCAAAGCTAATGTGCAGGTACGCTGGATCGCCGGATAAACTCTTCCAGGGTCTGTGGGTCGCAAGCAAACACGGTTGTAAAAGATTAGGGAAATTCTGTAGTGTTAGGCAACAAACGACTACCTCCAACTAAGCCTGGTCAAAATTAAGGTACGCTGAGCCTTCAAGGAAACAAAACTCGGGATAACACAACCCGTAAACTGAACCTGGGGACGACTCCATCAGATGATCTGTCTGTTCCTAAACTAATCCGCAATGATCACAATATATAATTCGGTACTCGAACTTTCCAGTCTGAATGTTTTCCAATAGCTCCTCATCTAGTGAGGAAAATTCAGCCTCCTGAGAGGGCATAACAAAGATAAACAGACAAAGTAACAACACTCCAATCGTAAATGTATTCGGACAAACCACCCACACACCGACAACGAACCAAAAATAACTTAAACTTGATATATTAACGGTAGCACTGGTTGCAAAGCCTGCTTTACACAGTCCAAATATACATTTAAAAGGGAATTCTTCTAGACGAGTCGTTTGACTTACAGACAACATACAGTTGGCATCTGAATGTGTCCTACATGTAGAAAACTACCAGACTCCATAGTGACAATGTCATTAGAAGGTGTTCAGACACTGATATGATGCACACACATTCATGACTTAATAAGCAGAATCATAACCTATACTGCTACCTTGGCGAGGTGATCGGGCTTGTGTACTGTTTTGATCCGGCGGGCTATGCTGACTAGGACTCCGGTCCTTCCAGGTGCAACC
>JTDE01022253.1:12784-25320 GCA_014338405.1 Paragonimus skrjabini miyazakii
CAAGCGATCAATAACCAATTGGCGATTCGGCAAACACTTGTACACGTGATTGGTTAATTTGTTGCATGACTTGTCTGGCATAGGTTAGGACACGTGATTGCGTGGGCGTGTGAGCGCGAGACTGACTGTCCGATTCCGATCCAACAGAATCTCAGAAACATCTGTGGAATTGTTAGATGCCAGACGGAACATTCCACTTCATAGTTTATATAAGATCAGCATCGAACTCCGTAGAAAGCTTAGGCATAGCCTGATCGCAAAACGTAAGGCTTTGCTAACAGAGAAAGTTGGGAAAATGGAAACCACTTTTGCTTCAGGAAACACTGACATACTGTTCAATCTTAACCGTACTAACGGTTCGAAGCAACCGTCTGTCAGTGAACCTATCAGCAAGGCAGATGTATCACTTA
The DNA here is from genome assembly GCA_014338405.1 of Paragonimus skrjabini miyazakii. Taxonomy (NCBI): domain Eukaryota; kingdom Metazoa; phylum Platyhelminthes; class Trematoda; order Plagiorchiida; family Troglotrematidae; genus Paragonimus; species Paragonimus skrjabini miyazakii. Next base: position 13,195 of record JTDE01022253.1, read on the forward strand.
ATCAAAATAAACCAAAAAGTTTGGAGCACTGGATGGAACACTTCGGAGGTCAAATTAGCTGGCCGTCTGATTCTGTTGTATTGCCATCACAAACTTGTAATGTAGCATCCTGGTAGGTAGATTTAGGTCCACCCACTGAGACTGAGGTCCGCAATCGAATTTTAGCTTTTAAACGTAATATTGCCGCTGACCCAGACGATTTAATGCTCGCACATTTCCAACAAGGTGACGAGAAGTTAGTAGCGGCCTTGACGCAGTTGTTTCAAGTTGTGTGAACGACGGAGAACATACCTTAGTGCTGAGGTCACTCGACAATAAGTGTCATAATCAGGAGAAAAGTCTGGGGCTCTCATGAAAATTACAAAGGAATTAACTTGACCCCAGTAATTACTAGGCTTTTGGCATCCAGTAAACTTCGTCGACTCACTGTAGCTCGGTAGGCAAACACTAGAGAAGAATAGGCAGGGTTCCGCTCTGGGCTGGGATGTATAGATCACATTTTTACTCTTCGTCAAATTCTGGAGCAGCGTCATGTGTACCGCCGACCAACAATTGCCGTATTTCTCGACCAGAAAGGTGCGTTCGATTCAGTGGATCGGTCTACACTTTTAGTCACTTAAACGCAGGGGTGTACCGACCAAGTGTGTGGACATACTGTCGGCGCTTTATTCCTATACTTCAGCTCAGGTTAAGGTTTACGGTGAACTGTGTGACAGTTTCAGCATCATGGGCGACGTTCGTCAAGGCTATCCACGTTCACCATTATGGTTAATTTTGTCATAGACAAAATAATGGAGGATAGTTTGCGGCACTCACAAGATGCCGGCGTGGACCTACCACTCGATGGAAGACTGACTGACTGCTGATGACAGTCCTGTTGTTTGACAAGTTCCAAGGAGGGTAAGCAATGCTAGACACTAGTTCGCACTCTGTTAGGAATTGGCAATCTCAAATACAAAGTGCTTCTGCTGCAATTACGTAGATTTAACGTTGGCTGATGAAGTCGTGGAATTTGTTGGCCGAGTTGTGTACTTGGGAAATTGCATTAGCGGCGGCGATGTGAGAAATGAAACGGAAGCGCGAATCCCCGAGGCTCGAGCGGTATTAGCTAATCCGGGACACCTTCAGGGATAGAGAGGTAACGCTCTGAGGCTTAAAGGTTGCATACATAAGGTGACAGTGATGGCTATATTGCTTTACGGCTAAGGATAGAAGATGGTAACCGTCTTCAGGTAGTTGACCAACGATGAATATGTTCGATCGCTCGTATCAGGAGGCATCAAAGACTAGGCAACGAGGCCGTTAAGAAGAGGATACTTGGTAGTGATTGTCAAACGAATTCTTTCATTCAGTCACTATATTAGCACAGACTTAGATGGTTAAGCCATGTATTAAGAATGCCAGTTAGTCGTCTACCACATCGAGCACTGTGTCCCACGCTGCGGCCGATTGGCGTAAAGTATGAAGTGAATAGATGATGACCTGGCGTAGGGAAATGAAGTCGTTTACGAAAAGGTTGGCCACTGTAGATCAGACTGGGGACCTCTAAATTTACACAGTCGGTGGATGGAGACGTTAGGTGGGATGGTGGTCAATCGGGTTCAGTTGCGTGAATGATCTCATTGTTTGACCGTTGTTCAGTTACGTGAATGTTGTTGTTGCTTGGCTGATTGTCCGTGAAGTGAGTGCATTTGATGGCGCGGAGCAGTGAAAGCCGTAAGGAAGATGTATTACTGATGAAGCTATACTTTCACTTATAGCGTGGTTTTTTGTTTGCGAGGTGTAAGCACCTTAATACTGGATGTGTGGATACAGACGCAATTATTTTTAGTGGTTAGCTCCCTCCCTCTTGCCTATTTTCTCCTCTTTCTACTTGTATAAGGCTTTCTTCATGGTTGTGTGATAGTTAAACATCAGTGAGAACTACTGCTGCATTGTTGTCTACGATGAAGACGAATCTGGAAAAATTTACGAAAAAAAGAACATAGAAACAAGGTTAAGTGGGAGAATTAGAGATTATGTGGACACAAGTACGCCATTGGTTGCAGCACACTGTCATCGTGGGTAGTATTTCTAGCCAGTGATTCGAATAACTGCGAGGACGCCAGTCGAGTAGGTGACATCTACCCAACTCTACTCCACGGATAGGTTCCAGCTTTCATATTCCGTGACTGCTTTGTTGTTTGATCCCCACACGGTTTTACTCAACCGTTGGTGATTACACTATGTAATGCATGACGCAATAAACGTTTAACTAGCATGCGCAATATGTGACCTAACCAACGCAGACTGTGCAACCTCATTAGTTAGCCAACTGACTGTGTATCTCGAGCGTCCCGATAAATTATAGGGAAAACACATTTTAGATAATCCGACTGGAATTTTCAATTCACTTCGAAATGGTTGAGTGACATTCGGCCCGCAACAGTAGTAAATATTCAAGTCACTGGTGGACTCAGTTACAACGAGGGACGATAAACAGTAGAGAAGATGATGTCTTCAGGAACTCTCACAACATGCAGGAATGCAACTGGTCAACGGCTTACAGGTACTAAGTAAGATAGGCCAGCGAGTAACTTAGTACGAGGAACATTGATGGCGTTGCGTGCTCGTACGGGAGTTACAAGACAAGAAGGAATAAGCCACTGAATCATTCCGTGGAGTAGTGAGGCAAAACCAAACCCATTCAAACATTGCTGATGTAAAGTTCCGATAAGCAGAGGACAGCGCGCTGTTTCACAACCCCAGTTTCGGTTAGATCAGTCAGGAAATAGAAACAATAGAATGCTGAACACTAGAAAACAGTGAACCTCACTGACAATTCTTTCAAACTCGAAGTTGTCTCTCTAGAGATTTGAATGGTCTAAGATTGTCCATCCCACATATCAATCAACCAAGCACATAGCAGTAAATACCGCACAACATATACACTGGAAAGCTAACGCGTCAGACGGTCCTCAGCGCACGTAAATCTGAGGCAAATAAACCAAACGAGAGTTATCAGAAGTTTTACAAGAAATACAATATTGTGTGGAAGGCATCGCGAATGATAGTCACTTTTCTGATGACGCACAACGACTGATTTGTATGTAATTAGAGGCCGCCGGTCAATAGCAGTAGATGCCGCATGTATGGAAAAATTGAGAAGCGAAGTTTGGATGCAGGATGCATGCGACGCATACAAGCATGTGTTGTCCGATATCGAGTGCACACGTATGTGTGTACGAACGATGGGCGTCGAACTGGAAATCAATGGTAACGTCAAAAACGTGGCACACACGTGCAATTTGAACACTCGTTTGGTAATATGTTTGTGTCTAAGATTCCGCGTAACGCTAAACCCAGGGGCATCCAGACAACAGTCAGCTGAGAGTCAGGCAGTAACCAAACCATAACAACAGTGATACAAGATGGGATACCATTGAGAGTAAGGTTTGTGAATTTATGTAAGTTATGGGCAAACAATAGTTTAACTCAGCCGACAAAGTATCTGGGTCAGTGGACATAAACATTAAAACTAGTAGAACAAAAAACCAAAAGCTAAGAACGAGGCTGTCGGGGAAGAATCCAACTCCTCGAAAATACCGTTTTATTTGCTTTCGGAATGGTCTAACTCATTTCTGTTTGCAGTGACCTTCATAGTCGGTACGGTCATATGCCGCCCTTTACGAACGTTCTCAACATTTGTGCCAATTTCTGGCACCCTGTCTACACGCTCGTCCTTTAACTGGGACATCAGTGTACTGTCTGGATCTTTGTCTGGTCCGCTTTCTGACCATGTTTTCTGATTGGTCAGAAACCCCCTTAAACATGATCTAGTTTGTGAACCTGTTGTCTTCGGATTGAGTGACGCAAACGGGGCTCCGTCCGAAAACTAGTCTTACTTCTGTGTTTGTGCGCTATTATCTGATGGTTGGGTTGCCCGGGAAGAAACGAATTAGCCGTGCATACTCCGTAGTCAGTTGTTCATTACCGTTGACCGTCGTCCCGTTATCTGCCGTTTCATTAACCGTTATTCTGTGGTCTGTTTACGCGCTCGTAGGCCGTGGATCGAGTTATAACAGAGGCCAGTCTAAAGACTGCAACGACGTGTAATGAACGGAAGCGCCACCGCCTGAGATGTCCGCCATGTTAACCGCAGTAACAACGAAGAGTTAGTAGCGCAACTGTCACCCGACCACTGAAGCCCAAATGGATGTCACTTTATGTCACCAGACAGCTTGTTCTGAACAGCAACTTCAAGACATAGCGAGTAATGTGAGTGTATGGGAAGTGAATGCAGCACAATGAATATGGTCGTCAACAATCTCGTGTGCAAAATAGGGGACGCAAAATGTTATGAAAAGTCTGCGTACAGGACATTTTCGCGAAACTGATAACGCTCTCCCTCGAACGTGTATCAAGTAGCATTAGGGCATTATGTATTGTACAAAAGCAGTGAGCAAGATTAGCTATCCGAATTGTCACCATCCAAAGAAATCCACTCAGATACAAACAACAGACTCGAATTAACAATCACTGTGACAGATTCTGAATTAGGCAGATGGGAGGGCCTCCAGAAATACGGGAATCACCACCAAGCAGCTTTGGTGGATGGAGATTATGCACCCGTCGAATCTACCCTTGAGCGACTGACAACAAATCAGTGACCTCATGTTCATTGACTAGAATCCCTGCCCACTGATCCACATCGGACGTTCGTCCTAGACGTACAGAAAAGCTAAAAATGCATTTCCAAATGTGCGTCAAGCACATGACACTATTGAGGCTCCAGGCTTTCTACGTGACAATATGAGAAAGCAGTCACTCAGATAAATAAAAACAATTTCATACAAAAAACAACTTACTTGCGTCGTTCAGCTGCGGGGATCTTCATGTCGTTTTGCATCCTGGGGAACAGAAGACAGTCAATAAAATATATACAGTTAGGTCAATAAATTGTTTTACGTACCTCGAAAGACAGATTTTCAGTGATGAAGACAATCAAGTGTTCAAAAATTAAAAATAAACAGCAGTCATTGATAGTACTGGTCAATTACAGGCCCCATTTGATTGGCTGTGCTTGCTTCGTGAGTGTGCATTGACACTCGGGTTGTTCTGAGACTGGTGTAGAGTAATGCTAACTGCAGACGTGAAACTGAAACGATTCCAAAAATGGGAACTTACAACTTAATCGATTCAGGACAACTCGAATTAATCTCAGACGTTTTTTCTCCAAATTCACCCGTTAAGTGTTTAGCTCTAAGCACAACTGTTCGACAGACTGAATTCGAAATAGTCCAATACTAACTAACAATGAAGTACAAAGGAAAGAGTTCAGCACATCGTTTTTCGACCGCTCCTGTTTAGGTTCGGACAGTCTGACAGTATTCATTCTATATACAGCCTAGTTCATTGCATGGCAAGAAACATTTGATGATGACAACGCCGGAAGTTAGTTTACTAACAGCATATGGGTTGTCCCATTACCTCAAGACGTGTTTTGATAAAAACTTTGTACCACTTAGCGAAGATGCCACCATTTCTCACAAGAGAAGGAACAAAAAGTGACACAATGTAATGCAAACAGTTTAGCCACAAAAAATAGTTTAATATATTTACTAACAATAACGATCAGCAATTGACAGCTTCATAACTACAAGGTCAACGTTAAAGAGTACCTTCACACAAGGACCAGGAGCAAAAAGAAACGTTTAACGCTCAATCAAGTTCGACCTGAAGCGATCAACATCACAGGCTAACAGAATGATGATGACGTGATGAGTAACTGATCGCAGTGGCATCCACTGACTAATTCTTGTCACTTGCATGAACATACATCTAGTCATGAGTGCTTCTAAATATACCTTACTCTTACCCTAGGCTGTTTCGTTGCTAGTTTCGCCGTTAGTGAAGAATTCCGTGGTCACTGTATTGAGTTCTCAAGCACAAGATTTCACTGCATTTCTGTGAGAGCCAATCTAGTTTGGTGCAACGCTAAAGTAGAATGGTACAAAAATAACAAAACGTTTGCAAAAACAAGGAACTATTACGGATGGACAACTGTCGACTAAAGGTTTAATTCCACATGCGAAGAAGTCACATCTACAGCTTAGCTTCTGCATCACAAGAGGCTAGCTGGCATGTGACATGCAAGGTCAAATGCGGACTGGAGATAATCAAAATGTCGACAAACAGACGGGAACACTTACAAAAACTGTGCCTAAATCGGCGACAGAGTGATTAGCAGTCGTGCGCCAATATCCCTGAATCACCACAAATACATTTTGCATACAACTTGAAACTAGTAACAAACAAGCTTGTCAAATGCAAAAACACCTGATTCTCTTTAAATAATGGATACACCTACAATTTCAGCTTTTGCGTACCCACTGGCGGCCGTGCGCAACCACCATTGAGGGATATCGCAGGGAATGCGGAGTTAAACATGCTTTCCCGTCACTGTGTTAAGGAACCCTATTTTTCTATCAAAAACCGCCTCCTACCTCCAGAAAATGACTTGGCCTATCAGAGTGAGCAGAAGTTCCCGGAATAATGTAGGGGTGTAACCCTCATTATTTTTTTCTGCTCGGCTTTTATTCCACTATGCTCATTGGTCGCTTAGTGACCTAAACTACTACTTTTAGCAACAGTCTTTCGATCTTCTAATTCGAGAATATCTGTAAGCCACCGTGCATCATACTAATACCCCGTACTTCTCACTGTCGCACACGTTTTGGAACGGAACAAAGTGGCTTTACGCAATCGTTTTTTGATTTTGCTTAGGACTACTTTGTGAAGACAGTTGCGTTATACTTGGGACCAAGGATTTTGTTTCTCTATTAGAAGCAGGAAAATCAGACTTCTACCAAGTGCAGCACTACTCCGTGGACGCATTTTTCGGTCAACAAAAACTAGAAATGGCAAGTGCATAAGTGTACGATATACGAATTGTGAACGCGTGGCAGGAACGCAACGATGCCGAAATCTCCAGAACACAGAAGACCTTGATCTTCACCCGAGAATGTAGTAGGTCCCAAACTAAGGATGACACTGTGTGTGTACACGTCGATTTCGACTGGTCTTAAAGAATTCCATCTGAATTGATACAGTAAAAGTGAAATCTACTAATCAGAAGACAGTGGAGAAACATACGCTGAAAGTCAGTTTCAGTACATTATCGGGAGAGAGAAAAAATACTTAAAAACAACATATTGCACGAAAAAGAAAAATTAACTTATTTTAAAGAAAACAAATATTCCTCAACACAATGTTACGGCCCGAGATGCGTTTCCTTGGTCATATAATCAGCGCATCCAAAACCCGAAATGACCTGCAGAAAATGTGGGACATTTAGCTGTGGTCAGTCTCCACGTGAAACAAGGTAGAAGTTTGTTGCTTTAGTCAAGTAATATAATGAGTCTGTTTATCCATCTAACACTGCAAAAACTGGTAGAAAGGGGGTTGTATGTTTGAATGGATTCCACATTTTCAAAACGTTGTTAATCACTTCCGTCATGTGTTTGTATTAACACTCGACTTTGTGTTCCCAGATGTCGTAGCTACCTCGGAATCGTAAACTGTGCATACAAATACAACACTGATATCTATGTAGCAATAGCGCAAATCGATCGAGATGTTTCGAAAATTTCAATTGCATATGCAAGTGGGTCTCAATAAAAGTGGAAGCAACTGTTGTGCTACTAGGAAATAGATGTTAACGTTGGTGATCTAAGCCAGACATTTCCAACACTTTCTCATTATAAGCCATTTCACAGTACGCACGCATCATCAGACAATGAAACTACCCAAAGTATTCCCGCATCCAGAGGATTCATGGTGACTCCGCACCCTACACCACCGGGTCGTGATCATAGCGAAAAACAATTCGTCCTCATACCAGGCAATCGCACAGAATGAAAACCAAGAAAACCATCAAGCATACAGTCACCTTCTTCAGTATGGTGTGAAATCTACCAACGCAGAAATTGCCAGAACAAGTTAGGTGTTTCACTACACATAGACTGTGTAGGAACGCCTGCTACTGGAAGACGAAGTGCCACATTACCAATGCAACTTCGGCTGAGGTGATTAATGGTGTTCCAGCCTACGGTACAAACCGTCTTACAACAGCTTCGTACAAGAAAAAACGGGATTGATGAAGCTGTCAATCGAATGCCTAAAACTGTGGGGTGTCGTCAACTTCTGATCAAATCGCGGTGTGCCCATTCTAATGAAATAACCGTGAATGGCGATGAGAGGACTACTAGGACACCATCGCGGACTATCCCAACACCGTAGTTCAAGTTATCGGACCATTATCGGAAACCCTGAATAAATATCAGTGTTGATTATGACTGATTATCTTGAGAAGGGGCACGAAGCTGCTTCCACGTAATGAACGTACGCAGTAACCAATACACACATTTGAATGCTGAGTTATACGGAGGAGTGTACCGATGTAACTAAGCAAAACGCTGAGCTCTAGTTTAGAATTCAGCAGCGCTGTCACCTCCTAAGCCTCAAGAAATCACACACTATTGTTTATAATTCGGAAAAGAACGGATATTTCAGAGCAGACAGTCCAGTTCTTCAAGACTCCCTCAGAAAGTATAGATGAAGCTGGAAGGCGTGAGTGAAACATAATATTACCCAAGTCTCTACTAACATACCGGGCCACTTTAACCACTAATTGAATGTGTTATTCGACATGACGCACGCTGTCGGATAAACGAAGCGGAAGTGGTTGAGCGTTCAAATATGATAATTCGGTCGTGCCTAATGTGAGGTCAATGGCGAAGTGGTAAACACGGTTGCCTTATGAACAGCGTGTCCGTGATCCAAGTCCCGTCAGTGGCGATGATATGCACTACTAACGAGCTCAAATGAGAGCGAAACTCGAGTCTAGTGCTTCTTTTCGAAAGAGGCCGACTGGAAAGTCTATGGGAATGCGACAGCTGCGATCAATTGTGGGTGATGTTCAACCTATATAAACGATAACTATCGATAAATCCCATAGTTTCATCTACCTCCGTAGGTCACCACCTAGTAACAAATTACGTCCATGAGCTACACCAAAATCTGTTACGGACTCACCAGCTAACCTGAGAGAACCAACCCAACGCCTGATGACATCAAGGAGAGCGCGATGGTCGAGAACTCACCAGTGAACCCGTAAAAGCTGGTGAGTGCGTTTCCACGAAAAACTGAGAGTGCCGCATAAGCAACACAAAGAATAGACTAACATTTACGTGATATGGGAATTAAGTGCCAATTCGTCGTGTCAGAAGTCAGCAGGTAAAGAATGTATCAGGCTATGAAGGTAGTTGTAAGTTTCGTGCTTCTGAGGATCAGAGTATGAGATCTGACATCGTGGGACATTCTTATTTTCAAAATGGTATCTTAAACTTCACGGCCACAAAACGGAACCAGTAAAGGTCACGGATATCAAGCATACTCAGATCGTTAACCGATTATATTAGTGTCCAATTGCACATACCACGTGGGGTCAGCGGGTGAGAGTTCAAAAGATTGAAAGACTTGATGACTGATCAAATTCATAATGATGACATTGGCATATTTATCGTTATCTGAATTAGGCGATCAGGGCAAACAGAAAGATACAGAGTCGAATCACGATTACCAAAAACACCACAACAACCTCTTAGAAATCTGAAACCAGTACTACGCAAGTGACTGAAAAACGGACTTTTCAGTTTATTGACCAGTCTATATAATCTGCGCACGCAGTAAACACGACTGAAATAAAGATGATAGAAATAACGACGACAAACAACAATTTAAAAAAAGCGAACACTAGCTAACTGGTTCTCACCGGACGTTAATCATATCAGCCGGATTGCCAACAATGCCACCACAAAATCCGGAAACGGAGGCTACCACACCACTCTCCGCGAAAGACATCGGGGATCCTTTCCTCAGTTTATATGTTTCATACATGCCAAACCGCGTCATGGAGTAAGTGAGTTGTCTGAGAATGGACGCACTGATTCCATTATAAAGCGCGAAGAAGCCGTCTCGCTTGAACACTCGAACGCCCATCCCAATCATACCAACTTCTTTTTTCTGCTGAGTCTGTAGATGAACTTTAATCAAGTCCAAAGGATGAGTGCATGCTGCAGCCATGGCACTGGCAACTCCACCGAAGTACCAATAGCCCACTTTCTTAGGTGCGGTATCAGACCCGGACATGATTCTGGAACTTTACTTAAAAAAGAATGAAAAGCAGTTTACAATCTGACAGCTCAATTATTGCAAAATGAGTTGAAATTGCACGTTTATGAAATGGGTTTTAAAACAGGCAGAGTTTCTCCCTCGGCAAGGATGTATAGATCACATTTTTACTATTCGTCAAATTCCGGAGCAGCGTCATGTGTACCACCGACCAACAATTGCCGTATTTCTCGATCAGAAAGGTGCATTCGATTCGGTGGATCCATCTACACTTTTAGAGTCGCTTAAACGCAGAGGTGTACCGATCAATTGTGTGAACATACTGTCGCCGCTTTATTCCTATACTTCAGCTCAGGTTAGGGTTTACGGTGAACTGTCTAACAGTTTCAGCACCAGGAGCGGCGTTCGTCAAGGCTGTCCTCTTTCACCATTTTTGTCTAATTTTGTGATGGAGTTTAATGTAAGATTGTCTCTGGCAGTCACAAGATGTCGGCATGGACCTCCTACCTGCTGATGACAAGGAGTTGCTGTCTGACACTTTTCAAGAAACACAAGCAACACTGGACACCATTTCGCATTCTGCTTAATGCTTCGGAATGTGCTTTGTAGGCTCAAAGTGTAAAGTGCTCTTGCAAGAATATTGTGATTACGTAGATCTAATGATGATGATGATGATGAGATCTAATGTTAGATAATGAAGTCATGGGGGATGTTGACCGGTTTGTATACTTAGGGAGTTGCATCAACGGCAGCGAAGATGTAGGGAATGAAATAGAAGCGCGCATCTCCTAGGCTAGAGGTGGTAGTCACCAATTTAGGACAACTCTGGCGACAGAGATGTATCTCTCTGAGGCTTAAAGGTTGCCTATATAAGACGACAGTGAAGACTGTATTACTTTGCAGCAACGTAACTTAGCCGCCCAGGATAGACGTCAATCGTCTTCATGTATTTGACCACCGGTGTCTGCGTTTGGTCGCTCTTATCGGGTGGTATCAACGACTAAACAACGGAAAGGTTAGGAAGCGAGTATTTGGTAGTGATTGTCAAACGAGTTCTTTCGTTCAGTCCTTACACTTGCACAGACTTAGATGGTTAGATCAGGTACTAGGAATGCCAGTTAGTCGTCCGCCACATCGAGCACTGTTTGCCCACGCTGCGGCCGACTGGCGTAAGGTGCAAGGTGGTCAGATGATGACCTGGTGTAGAGAAATGAAATCGTCCACGAAGAGGTCGGTCACTGTAGATCGGGTTCGCCTCCCAGACTGGGGACATCGTGACTTACAGAGTCGGTGGCCGGAGACGTTAGGTGGGATAGCGCTCAATCGGATTCAGTTGCGTGGATGTTGTCCTTGTTTATCCTAGTTGTCTGTGAAGTGAGTGCACCTAATGACACGGAGTAGTGAAAACCGTAAGGAAGCTGATGACGCCTTACTTTCACTTACAGCTTGATTGTATGTTTGCAAGTTGTAGGCATCTTCATATTGAATGTTTGAATATGGACGTAGTCATTTTTAGTGTTGAGGTCTAATTTCGTTCTATTTTTCTCACGCTCTCTTCCTACACAGGGTTTGCATTTTCTTCTTCTTCGTGGTTGTGTGGCAGTTAAGCATCAGTGTGAACCACTGATGTATTGCTGTCTATGCTGATGATAATGATTGTAATTTTAAGATGCTTCGAAATCATCTTTACATGGCTAAGACGATTCTAGGAATTTCTCCAATGTTGCCCTGTGTATCTAGGATCGTTCAAACTAATGGGATCACAGAGTGCCAACAGATCATCATCATCATCATAGACAGCAATACATCAGTGGTTCACACTGATGCTTAACTGCCACACAACCATGAAGAAGAAGAAGAGGCAAACCCTGTGTAGGAAGAGAGGAGAAAGAAAGGGAAAGGGGACTTAACTACTAAAAATAGCTACGTCTGTATTCAAACATACATAAAGGT
>JTDE01022255.1:6908-29351 GCA_014338405.1 Paragonimus skrjabini miyazakii
GAAAGAAAGAAAATGTCTTACCTGTGTTGATATCCAGTCCAAACTTGGATGCTACGGTCGCGAAAGCCGTGACCAATCGCTGTAGTTCGTCCTCACTATATGTGAACAGCGCGCTGTTATCTGCGAACAGAAACATGCGTACCAGTGAGGTATGTAACCTGGTTGGGGCGCCGAAACGTCGACTATTCAACAGGCGCCCATCCGTCCATTTACACACAGCGTGTCATACGCACCAACAGGTGTCATCTGCCGAGTGCTTTTTGTGTAGCACGCGAAGTTATTTTACTTAGAATGTCTGGTAAATGCTATCCGAGGGAATTGAAATGTCGCCGTATCTGTAGCTCGTTTGGTTTTACCTCGTTGTGACTTAAATGAGGAATTATTTAATTTTAGCAGTTCAAAGGTCAGTTTGATATCATAGATGGCGGCTGGATCCAAGGGTCGAACAAATGATGTCACAAGTGAGACGGATGAAACTAGCTTCATGTATCTTATCTAAAGTTCTTGATGGACGAAGTATTTGTTAAGCAGTACCGATATCCTTCTATCTGAAGGTCCCGTATTTTCATTCGGAATCTTCGGTTGGAAAGCCGACATCCCAATCAGCCATGCCTTTTAACTCAATTCATTAGCTACATGCTGAGTGGATGGATCGCCTTCACCTCTTGTCATATTTGAGGTACTGATTTTCACCTTCTACCGTTGCAAAACTTCCTCAGTCTAATAGAATGTGGATACACAGTGTACTTGAATCTGGTAAATCCAGACAAGTATACACTCGGATTGTGCTCTAGTGTGACAGTGACTGGTACATACAGAACAAATGATTACTGAAGGAGTTTGGATCGTGGTCGCTTTAAAACAGGTCACTGTAGCAGACACTTCGCATGACTGGGCCAAAGCGGTTAATGGAAGGAAATGATTATTCACAGAATAGGCTGCTGTAGGGAGGTCTTGCTGTAGTTACCTATCAGAAATTTACTGAGCTGTTGTAGTAAGGAGGAGCGATCGTACTACACTACTCAGACCACTGTTATTCAGCAGAGGGGCCAGAATATAGATTTTGACACTGAAGTAGCTGCAGGAAAGATACAAGAAGAAAGATCGGTGTGCAACATCGCATGAAATGGTTCTTGGTACGCAAAGGAACTGACCATTGGCGTCTGTGACAACCGTGACCATCTGGAACCAGTGTCGTACGTAGATGAGTGTTTTTGTGTGTTGTCATGTTTAAACTCATAACCCGTTTTGGATTCCTGAATAAATAACTCCATCCATGATATAGGCTCACAACACTATGTCTGTACCGCTTGTCTATCAGGTTTTAAGCCTGTGTATAAACCCTCGTTTGCTCACACTCCTTCATTGGGTTCCTTGAATATAGTTAAATTGATTCTGTTTCTGGTTGCTTCAGATCTTATTCAGGAATTGACTGTTAGTGTGATTCTGTTTATGCAAGTTTTTTTAATGTTTCTCTCTTTGTAACAGACTCCGATGACGCGTAAACGATTACAGCAACTACAGACACACTACAGCGTCCTTACTGAACACTTGAATCGGCAACGTACCCGGTTAGCCTCGGCCGATGCAACTGTTGCAGATTTGGTGAAAACATTGTTTAAGGTATTTTCAGTTAGTTTTTATGATTTTTCGCTGGTGTATAGTGATCTGTCATTCTTTGAAAAGAAATAAGCTGGCCGTTGACATATGTCTGCGGACAATATGTGATAGCGTCCGCTTGCTTCAGTAGACAACGGATAATCACCTCCCTCCAGGGCTCAAAATGGAGAAGATTTTCTAGGTATCGTGGGATATCCCGTCGCCGGAGTCCAAAAAGATCACCAGCAGTCTGGTGGGACTAATTGCTTGTGAAAACTTTTCAGAATCCTTCCTGAGACTGCCATTGATGTTTGTTGTTTTTTGGTCAGTCATCACTAGCTGATCGATTTCCGCCATTGTTGGAGGGGATGCAAAGGCTACATATATACGGAAAATGCATTCCATCAATCCCGGTGACCGTGTCCACGTGATCCAGTGGATAAGTGCCTAGAATACTATTCTGATATTTCCTCACAGGCTGCACAGACAAGACTTCCTTGATGCTCGCCGGGGCTAACTACCTACGCAGTCAGTATATTTATCAGTAGACGAGAAAGGATTGGTGGGTGCTGTGGCGTCTATGACCCAAAAGCTGCTGACATCTGAAAGGTTAGGGTGATTGTTTCTCTTGTTCTTGTCTGATCACAAATCAGGTCTATTTTCCTGACCTGGTGATGTGCGATGAGCTTCTTGCGGAGTTTCCCAAAACCGAACAAGTGAGAGCTGCAGATGAAAATATAAGGCATATTTCTACCTTACCAGACCACAATAAGCGAGGCCAACCATGGGATATAGGCAAACGAATGAAGCAGTGCTATTTTTTTCAGTAGTTGTGGATCGGATGTGTTACCGTGGCGCACTCGACCAATCCTGAAAAGGAACAGACGTGAACACCAAAACCATCATTGAGAAAGAGACAAGACTAGACTTCAGAAGCTCTGAATTTAGATGGTAGGCAATGATAGTAAAAAGCAGTTGGAGCAGAGTGCGAATCAGCTGCAACGACCATATATGATAGTCGTGGCGGTTGAACGACTGAGGCCATGAGGTCCACCAAACAAACAAAGAAACACGGCTACGATAGAGTAGAAATGAACAGGAGTCCAGTCGTGCAACTGCAATCTGGTTGATTGATTGGAGCAGCACAGAACCCTTCACCAGACATTGAATCTACCGCAGAAACTGTGAGCCGTAAAATTCTCGTTTCATTTCGAATAGCTGATAGGTGATTACTTATAGTTTCACAACCCCGAAGGTGATGAGGCCCCGACCATGGACCGAGTGGTGCTGTATGATTCGCTTTGCCTGTTTCGGTACAGGCAGTGCATTACTTAGGCTCATCAACTAAGACAGATTCAATCCCTTTCCAGTTGAAAAGAATACTGTCATAATCCTCGGTGCAGGAGATCGCATGGAAACACACTATATCCTTCCCAGATTCAGATGTTGGTATTGCTTTTGCTTGTTCGGATTCCGATCTAAGTTGCCCAAAGAGGGTTTTCCGGCTTTCAAAAGCATACAGGGCAGCACGGCTAATGCTGTAACATGCAGGTCAGCTGTTTCTACCCGGGCTGTCCGTTACGCCTGCGGACCAAGTTTGGGATCACGTGGAGACACCAGGGGACAGCGTTCCTCCGAAGTAGGAGGTCCGGCAACAGTCCTGTAAAAGGAAACAACAAGAAACAAGCATGAGCCAAAGGCCCAGTAAGCCATGCACACGACTTACACGAACGAAAACTAAAACGGCGTCGACAACACAGCAGCAGGCCCCGATACACAAGTCACATTCAACCTGTGCGCGCTAGTTGGTTTCGACCGCACGTTACAATGCAAACATAATTGAGCTGACATACACAAGGACGGATTAGCTCAGGTCCAAGGGGTGCAGAGAGTAAAACACTGGTGGCGTATCTGTAATTAGTTGCCAAGCTGACAGGGGAGCAGGCAAACAGGGACGTGGTGATGGCTGAGCGTATGGGTGTGTCCGTACGACGCAGAACACATGCAGACAACACAAGGGGCCAACTGGAAAGTCTATGGGAATGCGACAGATGCGATCAATTGTGGGTGATGTTCAATCTATATGAAAATCAAAATCCCCTACTACGCATCAGTAACACAAGTACAGCCCGTGGCCTGTGAATACATGAACGATCAGCTCAGACTGGACTAGGCATCGGTTGTCGTAGCCGTTGTGCGAACGGCTAGATAAGTTGGACAAGCCCCGCCCAGTTGTAAGAGTGGTAGTCACCGCGGTAGCATTCCAGTGGCTACCATGACAGCAAAAAGTACTTTTGAAACATCTAGGCTGAACGACCGATCGCCGTCTACAGTCCTGAGCAAATAGTATGGGGCAGGTGGTGAATCATTGAAAATCCACTCCGTATTTTGGTGATCTAGGCGTGTCTCAAGTGGGAAAACTGTGTCATGTGAGTGGCGTATGGATCTGTTGGCTACTGTGCTATCAGAACAGTATAACTGAGAACAGACTATACCTTTTTCCATACTGGTTTCTCTTTTAGGCATAAGAATTTATCTTTCGTGCAAAAGCCTTTCGTTTTAGTGCAGTAGAATTTCTCCATTGTATTTTCAGGCTGTGGAAGTGGCTTATGATTGGTCTAGTGAACTCATAGTTTGCGGCCTTTCTGATTGCGACTGCACGCATTGGCTGCTGCACTAGGACAATGTCCGAGGGAACACTTGAGTTGTGAAGGCCGTCTTGTGGTCCAATCGGGGTATATAGTCCAGCCCAGATGGGGCAAAGAGCACAAGCCAATGACTGGACCACATGACGGCCTTCACAACTCAAGTGTCCCCTCGGCCATCGCCCTATCACAGTAGCCAATGCGTGCAGTCGCAATCAAAAAGGCCGCAAAATATGAGTTCACTAGACCAATCATAAACCACTTCCACAGCCTGAAAATACAATGGAGAAATTCTGCTGCACTAAAACGAAAGGCTTTTGCACGAAAGATAAATTCTTATGCCTAAAAGAGAAACCAGTATGGAAAAAGGTATAGTACATTCAACCGCGTTCCAGTACTATGGTTTGCCGAAATAAGCAAGATACTTGTAGTGATCGACGAAATATGAACATTCGTCAGTCACTTGAATTAATATCGGCGTTAAACAACGTTTTAGACGTGATTTAGGGCAGCCGTAGCCATGTTCAACCTAACCTCTAGACCTGAAGATTCATGCGTCTTATTGTGGACAGTGTTGGACTAAATTTAGTTGGTTAACAGTGAACCCACAAGATTTCTTTTTTTCATCTCGCACTTTAGTGCCGTTCCTGTTACCTCATGCAGCATGTCGTGTGCTAGCTTGTCCGTCGTACATTTTACTTATGCGCCATATATCCGCAAATTTGGCCTGTGAAAATATTGCTCATTTGCGAAGTGGTCTTATGGCTTTGCCGAAATCATTTTTATCACTATGTTGATCAAGTTTTCAATAATAAACGAGCAGTAAACAACTGTTCATAGCTATTATTTATAATTACCTTAATTGGTTAGAGAATAAAAATGGACGCTACGGTTTGCTTTGGAAAAATTAAAATCAAAGCATTAGGTAACATGCTTATTCGTGCAGAGTACTTCTCGTACACTGTAACAATAGGCAGTCGGTCAGCACGTGATCAATTAACATGTTGTACACTATTATCCAGTATTCTAGACCAACTACTGCGTTCCGTTTGGTTAAATAATTTTCCTCACATTTGGCTAATTCTCAACTTCTGTTTTCTTCCTGATTGTGTTTGTTCTGCCGAGTGTTCTGTTAAATTCGATTTATAATCGATATTTTTATTCATCACAACGATGAAAATCAACATATTTTTTATTCCATTCCACCTAATTAGTTTGGTATTGAAGATCCAAGCAATCAGATGCCCAAACAAAAAGACAATGCGTGGACTGGAAAGTCAATGTACAGTCAACCGGATGCTGGACCATGTACCCGGAGTTCTATCACTGAATCAAAATGTCAGAATACTAGACTGGCAAATGTCAAACATCTACCGATGCCCGCTTGGCCTGATACTGCCAACATAAGGATCAGTCATAAACAACATGATATCGATCAAGGTAGGCACAAATTTGCGACGATTTGCGCCAGAAGTACTTGCCATTTGAGTGCTCTCGATTCTGAAAATACAACATCATTTGGCTGGGAACAACCTCAAATTAAACTTCTATCAGCTGATCAGGCTTTCCGACGAAAATTTTGTAAGTTTTATCTGGGGCATGCTTGTGTAGTAATTTGCACTGATAAACATACGTGACGAGTATGACAAATTTACATACAGCAGGTCCACTGCCAGGACGCAGGAGATTTATAGTCGAAATCTCAGACACTGTACGTTATAGTTCTAATTAGCCTGTCTGTTACAGGATTAAATAATGTTTGGGAAAGCTTAAGAATGGGCTGTGAACAGTCTACACTGAGGATCCTGTACAGTAGTCCCCTTGATTAGGCATATCGCTAACATTCCGTCTTCAATTAGTCGTCAAACTTTCCCTCTGAGTGGTAGACACTGTGTCCTTGTATTTTTCGCTGTCGGGTCCGTCCAAATGGTCCTTCAGACCATGGGCTCCACACGGACGAATTTCGTTTCAGTACACCGATAGGCATTCAAAATGTACGCCATGTTACTCCGCAGACCATAACTGACAGGTTCTCATTGACAGTATAACTAGTGTTGTGAGCCAAGAACGCGGATGGCACAAAGGTTACTTATTCAGGAATCCAACACATGGGTTATGTGTTTCAACAAGACAACAAACAAAAACACTCATCTGCATACGGTATTGTGCCCAGACGGTCACGGTTGTCACAGACGCCAATGGTCAGTTCCTTTACGTACCAAGAACCATTTCATGTGGTGCTGCACTCAGATGTTTCTTATTGTATTGTTCCAGTGATTACTTCATTGTCAAAATCAATGCTCTGTCACTCACTACTGAATAGCAGTCGTGTGAACAGTATAACAAGATCGCTGCTCATCACCACACTCGTCCCCTCGCAAAGATTGTTACAGCTGAAACAAAAGCCTTTCAGGTTCTCTTCGCTCTCTCGACGATATGTGTATTGGTCTCGGGGACGTCGATGCTCCTAGTGTGCATTCTCTTCTGCTCGGGGTGTCATACCATTTACAAAACTGGCTTCCATGCACTCCATGTTCATTATTCTCATTCTTAATCAGATACACTGGACAACGGTGGTCCACTACTACATACGGTTCTGTCCACTTCGCCAGGAATTTCCTAGATCCGGTTCCTGTTGCGCCCGGACTCCGCTGGTCTCTGTAGTTAACCTTCGAACTAATTTCAAACACAGCACTTCGACCAGACAAACTTGCGGTTGACTGCTCCTTAGAAAATTCTTGTACGTTCGCCAAGTTTTGGTTGGCCACTCTCCGAGCTTCTGCTAATTCACGCATGTTCATCCGCCGGTCTCCTTATAAACCAATTTCCTGATCGACTGGCAGGCGTGACACGAATCCATACATGAGCTTGAGCGGCGATTTCTTTGTTGCTCCTTGTAGCAAACAGCGGTGGGTCAACAGAATGAACGGCAGTGTTTCCTCCCAGCTCCTTCATTTCGCCGCCAACCATTCCTTGATTGAACGATCGTTTCGTTCCGTCAATCCATTCGATTGAGGATGGTATGGCGTCGTCCGAATTTTCTTGATTCCCAAACGCTCCAAGCAGTTCCGAAACTCTTCACTTTCGAAGCAGGGACCTTGATCAGTCAATATGTTTCGCGGTATTCCCTGATCTGCCACGATGTGTTCCATCACCGCCCTGCATACAGGACTTGCACGCTGATCGGGTATAGCGGCTGCTTCGATCCATCTTGTGAAATATTCGGTCATGACGACGATGTATTGAGTTCCGGAGGTGGTTATTAGGAACGGGCCCATCACATCAACCAACCATAATTCCTCGATTTCGCTGACAGGAATTGGTTGTGTAGGATGTTGACCGGGGTAGTTGGAACTCTTCAGAAGCTGACATTGCTGGCACGTCAGCACAAAATTGTTAACATCCTTCTTCATTCCCGGTCAGTATGCCCTTTGCTTCAGCATTTCGTAAGTTCGATGACATTCCGTATGAGCCAGCTGATGACACTCCCTCACAATCGTCCCTCTCAACTCCGTCGGTATAACAGGCACGCTTATTCCCCCCCACCCTCGGCGCATTAAAATTCCCGCACTATTCAACCGCAAGTCTGACCAGTGTGTTCTGAAAGCCTTCACGTCCGGATTTCTCTCATCTTCCGGCGGTTGTTCTCTCGATAGAAGTTGATCAATCACCATTCGGATCGTCGGGTCCGCCCTCTGTGCTGCCTGTAACTTCCCGGGGTCATTCTCCAGTTCAATACTTTTAACTCCGATCATATCTATGTGAACTTCATCCATGTGTTGCGTTCGGGAAAGCAGATCGAGAATATAGTTCTCTCTTCCAGCTACATGGCGAATTGTTAAGTTGTACTCCTTCAGTCATGACATCCAATAATCCAGCTTCTATCAGGGGTCCCTCGCCGATTTAATCCACTCTAACAGCCAGTGGTCGACCTCCACATGGAAACATCGGCTGGGCAAGTACGCAATCCATTCTTCCGAAGACCACACGATCGCCAAACACTCCTTCTCTGTCATTGAGTAGTTTCGTTCAGCAGGACTTAATACACGACTGGCATATT
The DNA here is from genome assembly GCA_014338405.1 of Paragonimus skrjabini miyazakii. Taxonomy (NCBI): domain Eukaryota; kingdom Metazoa; phylum Platyhelminthes; class Trematoda; order Plagiorchiida; family Troglotrematidae; genus Paragonimus; species Paragonimus skrjabini miyazakii. Next base: position 15,213 of record JTDE01022255.1, read on the forward strand.
CCAAAACATCGCCTTCCTACGTCAGCACAGCTCCAATTCCTACATCGCTTGCATCCGTTGCGACAACGAAGTGGCCACTGGCAATTTCAGAGTAATCTGTCCCCTTTCATCAATTGCTGAATCTCGATAAATGCTTGATTGGCTTCTTCTGACCGGTGAAATTGACAATTCTTCTTCAGAACTTCGTACAATGGGCTCGCGAGTTCATTAAAATTTCTGATGAAACGGTTATAGAATCCGACGCGACCGAGAAACTGTCGCAACGTCCTCTTCGATGTTGGCACCGGAATGGCCTCGATCGCCAACCGTTTTTCGAACGAAGGTTGAATTTCACCCTGACCGACCTTGTGACCGAGTAACACTACCGTTCGTCTCGCCAGTTGACACTTTGCACTGTTGATTCGTAGGCCGGCTTGTTCCATCTTCTGCAACACAGCTGAAACGTGTGCTGTATGTTCCGTCTCATTCGCACTGTAGATAACGATATCGTCTCCATAGACAATAGTGTTGCTCAACTCGTCTAGCACCTTCAGTATCAGTCGTCTGAAAGTGAACGGGGCGCCTGACAGTCCGAACGGCATACGTTTGAAGTGGTGTTGCTTTCCTCCCATTGTGAACGCCGTTTTGTCTCGGTCAGATTGCTTGATTGGAATCTACCAATATCTGGACCGCAGGTCTAACACTGTAAATATCCTGGCGTTCTGTAGCTTGTCGAAAATCTCTGCCACTGCTGGGACTGCTACGACTTTATTGACTGTAATCTCGTTGAGTCGTCTGAAATCGACACAAAATCGAAATTTACCATCGGGATTCCTCACCAACAGAACAGGAGAATTGAACGGGCTATCAGCCTCCTCAATAATTTCCTCCTCCAGCATGTCCTTCACTTGTCGCTCAATTTCCGGCTGCAGGTGTATTGGAGTTCTTCTGGGTCCGAATGATCGAAATCGGTTCCGCTTGATGGAGATTTCGTGTTCAATCCAGTCACATTAGCCATATGGATCCTGATCCGTGGTGAACAGCTTCCGGAATTTGTGCATCACTTCATTCAATAACCAGTTGTCACAAGTTGGTATTGCCCCGGTTGCGTTCGTTTCAATTTGTCCAATCTGGGTTTTGCGTTTTCTCACTAATGGAACCACACCACACTTCGTTACGAGTTTATCAGGCTTCAAATCAATCATGGCCTCAGCGCGGTCGAGAAACTCCGCTCCCAATACGGTTTGACGTGCATCAGGGGAAACGACGAAAGGTTGTTTGACAACGTGACCACCGATTCGGACATCATATTCTGCCAGGCCACTAACGTTGAGATTGAACTCACCGACTGTTCGAACGACCATCGTACACGGCTGAACAAGCTTTCCTGGCCTTGGTCCAATCAATGAAATCGCGGCCCCAGTATCAATCAAACAGTACTCCGAGCTACCATTGATTTCCAACCTAGCCTGAACTGCCGTCTTATCAACTGCCCAAATTACCGGATCTCCCTTCCCAGGCAAAAGACACTCGTTGAAACGTTTATTTAAGTATGTAGTTTTCTCGCCCCGCGGGCAAACTCTTCGCCAGTGCTCACGTCTTCCACATTGCTAGCAGATGCCGCTACGGTTCTGCCCCCTCCTCATCTTCAAAGCGGCCACTTCCTGAGTCAACTTTTCCATTGCGATTCGATGTTCATTCAGTTCACTTTGTTCGCCTGCCTTCAACTCGCTGACTGTCGGTGAGTTTTCTGCCAGTAATTGTTGGGCCACATCAGCCAGCTATACCAATGTCATCGGATGCGATGACAGCCAGCCTGAACTGATCCCGGCTTGTTGGTGACATTCCATCTAAGAACTGGTCTGTCAGCATACGTTGCTCTGAATCCTGGTCCAAATGTAGTAGGACTCTTGAAAACACTGCCTGCAGTAAAACGGCATGCCCTAGGGCGTCGCCTTCTGGTCCAAGCCGGGTGTCCTTGAACCGCCTCATTGCCTCCTGGTAGTCGGCGGCGCTGCCGAACCCGGCGATCAACGCCTCCTTCGCGGCGGCCCACCCCATCTTCGCAGGGCCTCTTCGCGCAGCCTCCAGCTCCGCCTTCGTCATGCTCTTGAGCAGCATCCACAGGGCCACTAGCTTCGCCCGGTCGGTCTCGACTCCGAGCGTCTCCGTCACGTCTTGGAAGTCCTCCAGGAAACTCCAGTCGTCCCCATCCTCGAACGGCTGTGGCCACGGGATCTTCATCCTCCAATCCTAACCATGGTACCAGGTAAACGAACCTGTCCGATGAATTTCAATCTACCACTTTCGGAGCACTATTGTCGTGATGGCGGACCTGTATCCATACCATTCCCGCTTCTTTCTGTTAGTCTTCTCTCAATAATTTTCAGCCTTCTTAGTAACGTTTTCTTCTAAGATATTCCACGTCATTGTTGAGGTGAACGGCGGCCCGAACCACAGTACCTTTTGGTCAGGCTCATGGCTGTTATGATGATGATGATGATGATGATGATGCCATACAGCCAACTGAAAGTTATTGGGCTCAATGGAAAATTACGTTTACGAATTACTTGAATTTACTACCGATTGATACGAATTACAGTGAGAGCCGGAAATTAAAGCTGCTTCGTCATTCACTGGGCAATAAAGGACAATGTCACTTCGACGCACTTGATTTGCAGTCATAAATTTCGTTAAATGATGTTCTCATCATACATGGCTGTTAATGGAGATGCAGAATGCACGTATTCACAGAAAGATTCAGGTTTAAACAGGACTCTGTGAAGCCGTTGGAACAGTTTACAGCCAGTCAAGCAACGCAAGTGAGCCAGGATACTCCTGGTGACGACTCGCCATCGTTATTGACAGAACACACCTACTTAATACATAATTCAACTTTCACTGAAAAGCAACAGCACAGGTTATCAGAGCCCAATATCTCTTCACCGGACATTCGAACAGTCGCCAATTGTGCGCACCGGCCTACGACAATTGCTAAGATGGATTCTGATTCCCCTCCTCCGATAACGCAACCGCGCCCGATTCCTGTGGTCAAACAGGAGTCAATGACTGCTGTCATAGAGGAAGTGTTTGCGAACGAATTGGTCGAACAATTCGACAGTTCCAAATGGCTTCACTCCACAGTCACGATGTTAGAAAAGGGGGACACGTTACGAATATGCAATGACTGGGAGGCGGAAAATAGACGGACTGTGTTGGATAAATTCATACCCCAAACGGCCGATGAGCTACTGACCAAGATGGTTGACGCTCAGTATTTCTTAAAAGCAGATTCAAGAAAAGCATTTTTCTACATGCCGTTAACAACCGAATTCAAATACCTTACAGCCGATGGACTTTTCCATCGTTGGAAACGTCGTGGTGCCTACCAGTCAAGTTACAGAAAACTAGCATCAACCGTGCAGCCTGCGGCATTCGTCCGTTTGTAAGAGGGGCAAGCGAGCAAAGGTCAACCGGCACTGTCGAGACCGATTGGAATAGCTCAGACCTGTGGACCACGAACGTACGACCTTAGAACCGGCCGCAATATCAACGCCAGACAGCGCTACACATCACTGATGCAAATAGACGCACACAAGCTACTACCACGTCCACGCTGTGTGATCCTCGACACACCAACACAACGTCGATCAGTTCATCACCTGGCCCAGACCACTCGCTGTGGTGTTGGCCCGGCTTTCGAATTAAGACGGAGATGGTGTTGTGTACGTGTCCAGGCCGCCTGTGTGCCCCACGTTCGTGTTAGGGCTCAAGCTGCGTTCTGACCAACGTCTCATCGGTCCACGCACCACCGTTTGCAAATATGACAATATAGTACTTCTGTTGTGTCATGTGTTCTCTCTACCGTAAGCCTGTAAGGCTTACCGTTGATCGCACACGCATATGAACACAACACCATGTAACTTTTCAGTACTGGGAAGACAAGAATAACTGTAACATTGGCTACGTATATCTGCATTTAGTATATGTGAATAAACGTTTTATAAATGCGATTTCCGTTTTTGGGGTCGATTGTGATGTAAACAAGAATGAGATATAGCGTGGCGGTGATTCAGTCCATATGCGAGCCGTTATCCGGTCAACTGCTCAGTTAGTTCAATGGAGGTATTTGTTTCCACTTAAATGAGATTTCCCGGTCACGAGATTATCGTTTGGAGCTAACAAAGCAGTTGTGTTTTTCATCCTTTCAGCATGACTGGACAAGCTGAGCACTGTTCACACGAGGTTGTGACCAAGCGTTTGAGTAAGAATAACCGACCATGCTTATTGTGTGGTTACTGGCGTTATGGATAACACGCTGGTCCCACAGGAAACCGGAACGGAGCACAAATTATATTTTGGAATAGGTTGTGCGTCGCAAATGAGCTTTAATAGGAACGAAACTCGAGTATACTGCTTCTTTTCGAAGCGATCCTGCCGAAAGCCTTAGTTGAACACGAAAACTGTGATCAGCTGCCGCTGATACTCAATTTGTCATCATCTATGTCTTCGAACTTCAAACAACTGAAAGGAATGACTTGGACCTTCTTTTTCATAATATTGGTGACTGCGGCCACAAATAGCTATTACAGTTTCACTTACTTCCAGTGTTTTCGTATTAGAAAGGTGGGGCATTTCAAGTTCACAAGTTTCAAGGTCCATCGATGTAACGATATCGAACTACTAAAGTCGTCCCACAGCACTGCTAGCATAAGTTGGCCTGCTGGGCTACTTCGCTTTACTTCCACAGAATCTTCATGGTCTCCAGGACTACAGAACTGCACACGGCTTTGCAAGTGAAAATAACGCTTTGAAGGTATGACATCCTTGGAAATAAGAACGCATTACCGAGCTGAATGGAGGCACGCAAGGTGCGGTTGGCTAGACGGTTTTCACTTAAGGTGGGCTAACTCGATAACGATAAGGAAAAGCCGCGAAAGTCCGTCAATAATACAAATGCACGGCGACTGCAAGTACAGGCGACCGACAGGCAAGGAGGAACCGGTGAAATGCTACCGGGTCAGTCTCATGTGCGTGTATATACTCGGCCTTCGGGCAGACCGACTGATTGTTGACAATTTCACGACTGCCTGTAAGAAGGCCGTATTCATGGGGGTGGAGAGGCTGCGATTAACAGACAACAACGGGTGTGCTGGCAAGTGAGTGAGATTCAGTGACTGAAATAGTATTTTTAGACGCGGGTTGTGAGAATAACAATAACAAGGACCTAGTTGCATGGGATCAGGGAAAAGGATGCCACAGGGCCAATCGAAAGGAATTTTGTCCTCCGAAATTGCCCTACATTCGGTGTTTTCAGTATCGCTAAGTGCTGATAATATTATGTTAACTGTTCGTATGTAGTGACCACGTCTCGGATATGTCGAAGAATATACAGTACCTCAAGACCGTTTACTTACAGAACCTTCAGCGAATGCAAAGCCACTTGGTTAACAGCCAACAGACAAGCTATTATCTGGTGAACTTCGTTGAAGTGGAGACTGAACGTCAGTTTGTAAATTGTGCCTGTTAACAAAACCCTTGCGTAGAACGTTCGCAGATATCTTGATGACCCATTAAGTCTTATACTGGACGTGTTTTAGGCGTTTGCAGACAAATACAGAATGATATACAAATCTCTTTTCACTCTGATTACTAAAGAGTAGATTATCACAGTTCGAGCTCAGACATAATAAACTCAGTGTACAAAACAAATACGACACCAGGTTCCGAAATGTCAGAAGTTACGTTATCAGGCTTGTATGAAGTGTATTGGTAAACTGCACGCAGTCATACATAGTGTCCAATCAATGTGCGTTTATTTGATGATCAGGCCTGCGAACCATTGCAAAACCTGAACAAATTTAGCTCAGTTCGTCAGCCTGCAATAACCAATCACATACCAGTTTATCAATGGCAAACAACGATGCTGACCTGGAGGTAGTCAATCAACGACATGCCACTTAAAGTAGCGAATCACTGGCTTAATCAAATGCAACAGAAGCTCGCCACAGAGACAACCTAGCCAATGAGAGGTATGTGAACAAGATCAATGCTAGGGCGTCCATTCTCTTACCGTCTAAAACCGCCTCCATCCTCGAAAGAAACAAACGATTAACTCAGTCCCAGTTAGCGGCACTGTTCAGAGCGGTCGAGAGTTCTTATGTCGCTATGTGCACTAGTGACCCTAACTAGTTTTTTCAGTAACCATCGTTCGATTTGATGATTCGGGAATGTTTTTGGTCACTACGTGCCATATAAATATATATATTTTTTCGCCTTGTCGCAAACGTTTTGGGGCGGAACGAAGCTGTTTTTTGCACGCGTCTCTTGGCTCGTCATGGGAGTAAATCACGGAACAGTTGCGGTAATTTTGGGACCAAGATTTACTGTGTTAATTATTACCGGGACGAGAAGCCGATTTTACCGATCGCACCCCTCTATCGAGAATGAATCAGCGTCTCGTTCCGAGGGTTTACAACAAATTGGCGACGGAAGAACTCACGATATCAATAACGTTCGAGCAGATACAAACCCTCCTTCAACAGCAGCAGGAACAACTCGAGAAAGCGCAGTTAAAAGTGACTGAAACAATGATACAAAAACTGGGTTTCCAGCAGCCGATAACGGGATCCAAGAAATCCTTCAAACATGCAGCAGAATATCTAACCAACTCAATCAGTGAATTCAGTTTTGATCCTGTAACTGGCACCACGTTCGAGTCTTGGTTTAAAACTTATGGGGATGTTTTCAAGGTGGAACTGTCAGACGCTGACGATGCTCGGAAGGTTAGGCTGCTGCTCTGTAAACTGGGTACCTCAGAACACGTATGTACATCAACGTTATCTCGCCGAAGAACCCAAGGGATTTCAGTTTTGACGAAACCACTCAAACGCTGTCCCAAATCTTTGGCGGCCAGTCATCCATTGTTAACATACGCTACCAGTGTTTGAAGCTCGTGAAGTCAACAGATGATGACTGGGTAACGTACGCTGGAACAGTCAATCGAAAGTGCGAACATTTCAAGCTTCAAACAATGACTGAAAATCAATTCAAATGTCTGATTTTCGCCTGTGGACTCCGGTCACCAAAAGAAACGGATATCAGAGCATAGATTTTGGCGAACATAGAACAGTGTCCCAAGATCATTCTGCAGGATATCACTGACGAATGCCAGCGCCTGGTGAAACCGAAACACGACATCGCTATGAGCGAACAGAGCAGTCATTCAAACGTCCACACAGTGTCTTCAAATGTCCCAGCCAAGGTTGTATCAATGTCGGAACGCGACAACCGAAGGATACCTCCCACACCATGTTGGCAATGCGGTGGATGGTATTATGTCCGATATTGTCCATTCAAACAGCATCGGTATATCCACTGCTCCTTATGGGACTACAAACAAGACCATTGCTGTTTGAAGAAGCGCCAACACCTGCTCAATCAGAACTCTCGCAAGCCACGCAAGCCACACTTCTCAAGAGCACAGGTCGTTCTCGCAACAAGAAATGACGACCATTGACCCGCAGAAAGTACGCATCCGTCTCCATCAACGGTAAATCGGTCAGACTGCAGCTCGATGCAGCATCCGACATCACACTACTCTCTGATCGCACGTGGCACCTGATTGGCAAACCTACAATATGCCCGACAACCTAACTTGCGCGACTCGCTACTGCTGGTCGATTGCCCATCATTGGTGAAGTCCACTACACTGCAGCTCTTAACGGATCATCCATCAAGGGTACCTGGTACGTGACCCGCAGTTTTGATCTGGATCTCCTTGGACAGAATTGGATCGACACACTGCATCTGTTTAACAGAGCATTATACCAAATCTTCAGCCGCACTCAAGCTCAGCAGACGCCCACGATGATTCCAGAAATCCACCCTCAGCTCACAAACGCTCTCTAGCAGAGACGGTCGGATGTGTTAACAGAAGAACTTGGCTGCTGTACCAAAATAAAGGTCAGCGGAGAAGGTAACTCAAGCCGTGTTTTACAGACCTTCGAGACCAATTGTCGAACAACCCCAAATCCGAACGAGAACGGAGGCGGTCTTGGACAGTAAGAGAACGGACACCCTAACAGTCAATCGGAAAACAAGTGATGTAACATACAAGTCGGCCGTCTTTACTCCGATTATCCGTTACACTTGCGGACCAACTCTGGGGCAACGTGGAGACACCGTTCTTCCGAAGTAGGGATTCCGTCAACAGTTGTGAAGAAGGAGAAAATACAAACATGCATGAGTCAAAGGCCCAGTAAGCCCTGCAAACGATTTACACAGACGACAACTAAAACGGCGTCAACAAGACAACAGCAAGCCCTGTTACGTGATTCAAATTCAACCCGTGCGCGCTTGCTGGTTTCGACAGCACGTCACAGCCGCGAACTTGTAGTGCCGATAAGTATTTAATTCAAACTGTTTCAGTGAGGAGGAGCGATCGTACTATACTACTCACACCACTGTTGTTCAGCAGTGAGGCAAGAGCATGAATTTTGACATTGAAGTAATCGCTGGAACAATACAATAAGAAACATCGGAGTGCAGCACCGCATGAAATGGTTCTTGGTACGTAAAGGAACTGACCATTGGCGTCTGTGACAACCGTGACCGTCTGGGCACAATACCGTATGCAGATGAGTGTTTTTGTTTGTTGTCTTGTTGAAACACATAACCCATGTGTTGGATTCCTGAATAAGTAACCTTTGTGCCATCCACGTTCTTTGCTCACAACGCTCTTTTCACGCATGTGTTTTCCTACTAAATCTGACTGTTAATTTCGGACGGAGCCGTTGTTGCTTTTCAACGCAACCTATTGTCTTATCTTTAAACCACTCAAGAATCCACAGAACTGTGGTCACTCTTTTCTTGAGGATGTGCTGTCGTGAATTTCCACTTTCGACGATCAAATTTATACTCTCCAGGCATCAATTATATGTCACTTCAAATTGGCTACGGTCTTGTCTGATATAGCCCTGATGAAATTGTTAGAGCTGGTAGTCGCATTCCCATAGGATTTTTTTCTTCATGCTATGTTATCACGGTCTTTTCGGATGAACATTTCTTTCTCATTCCATGAACTCGTACAAGCTGGTCTCCTCGTGTTTTTATTGTCACTGACCTATGGTACGGATAATGGCTAAAACCAATTTTACACTGATTCGATTCGTAACAAAACCTCACTACCGAATATGATCTTCTGCTTCCCAAGTTGGAAATGACTGGACACAGACACGACACAGCAGAAGTGTTAATGCTATAGTAGTGAGCGCCCTCATATTATGTGTAGGCGAGATCGAAATCACAAAACTCATTTGTGTTAAGGAGTGAACCAGGTTCCATAGCAGTACCTATGTACAGTCGTGATGTGTTCCAGGTAGCATTGCCTCCACGTTCGCGGCGGGTAAAGATGGATGTTCCACTGAGGGTCTTTTCCAGTTGTCCTAGTGTTAACGTCAAGTGATAAAACAAAACAGAAAGAGGAACAAAATATGGACATACACGGATTTCATAACAGAGATTCAACGATATATGCTCGAACAAGTTTCACTCTACCTCCAGGATGTCTACCGTAAACGGTTTGAACTTATAGACTTCCAGACGATAAAGGAATGAAAACACCAAAATCACAGTTTGGTTAGTGCCAAGGCAGTATCAGCATGATACACAGTACAAAAGGAGACAGTTGTGTCTCGTTGTAATGATCCCTTTCGTGTTCTGTGGGTAGGACGCAGCTAGATTTATTTGGCCACTCGTGTTTTCCAACATCCGTGGACACTATGCAGCCGATGATTTTAGATTCTTCGTTATCGTGTTGCATGCTGATTACCCACTAGTTTGCTGAAACCATTCTGGTAGATGTCCACAAATATTGATTTCAAATCAACTGTAACGTGGGCCAACACAGAATGCTCCGTATTCACGTTTGACTTTGTAGACAGCATTTGCTGCAATATACGGACACGTTGTTTGCTTCATAGGAATATGTGATTTCTGACAATTTTGTACACGTTCCTTAACCTCGAAGTCTGGGAGATATGGGTAACAACTGACCTCGGGTATTCTGTAACTAACGATGGCGTATTATTTCGTTTGGACGACAATTGCAGAATTAATATTTTCTAAAGAGCCATATGAAGTTAACTGATCGACGTACTGATCTGATTTTGCGTCGACATACGTCTGTTCGAATACCCGTCATTAGTTCATCATATCAGATGTCATTGGGGCACGTTCTTCTTTTCAGGTCAAGGTGGGTGTATATTCGTCTCCTCTTCTACGCTCTCTGAATGAAATTGTAAAAATCTTACTAACTTGTCCTCTGATTCATTCGGCAGATGGCACCCTAGGTCGATCAGGCCTGCCAACCGATCACGTGAATGTCCTATGTGGTCAACTAATAGTGATTGATAACATTCGCTGCACCGGATGCGGATGTTGTTGATGTCGGGTTGTGTACCCAGCTGATTGGTTAATTTACAACAGTCTGATCACCACATTACACAACGGTGGCACAATCTCTACAGCTCCATATGGAGCTTCCCCGACGTTTTTACCCAATGCGGTAACAAATCGGTTTCAAGCTAACCGGCCAGCTCGATGAACAACCCGGTATCAACAACAACAACAACAACAACAACAACAACAACAACAACAACAACAACAACAACAACAACAACAACAACAACAACAACAACAACAACAACAAGCGCCCATTAATGCCGTTTTTAACGTGTACCGTACGTTGGGAGGTTTGCAGTTAATCGGATCAAGAGAACATTTCACTTCCAACTGAGCATTCGTGACGGATAGCATGTCACAATATCACTCACGAAATGTGAGGTTATCCAGTTTATCTGAAACTTACGATCCTAATATGACCATGATAATACCAGCCAAGTCAGATCATAGCGGACTGCCTATCATTACATTATCAATCTGCCGGGGAAGTCTATCGTGAAATGTAACAGCTCGGGCATAAGTTCTGTTTAAATTCACAACGCAAAAAGGTTATTTCAAATATCATCATGGTATTGAACGATAATCCGAGTAGAAAGTTCGGTCCACTTCGTCGGAGTTGAAAGTTTAAAGCTGATCTGTGCGCTTACACTTTCTGCACACAAACAGAGGTAAAAATCCACCCTAAAGAAAATGAACACTTTGACGATAGGAGCACCACTTTAGGAAAAAGGCACATTATGTTTACTATGGTATTCCGCTTCCTGTTGTGAGTACTTCACGTACGTGAACTTATTTCGTACTCTCTTTTCAATCGCAAACGCTTAAAACTAAAATTAAAACAAACGAGTAGTTAACTGAACATAAGTGAATGATTACCCGCGATTTCCTAAAGCCATTGTGAGTACGGTTAGCAGAATGAAAGCAAGCGTAATGTGACTCAAATTTTTGTAAGCACACAACGGCGGCTTATGGCTAGTGATTAACAGGATATCGACGAACATGAAAAATTTCACCCTGTTGCATATTGTGATCATGCGAAACGGTAGGACCGTTCCAGCCGCCTCCAGTTTGCTTTATATGCATAGCGATCGATGAGGCCGGCCGCCGTCGGGTTGGCTCATTGACTTGTGCGGCCGCTTGGGGGTGTTCTCCCAAACCCGCCTCTCCAGTCATCCGTCTGTCCCCTAATACGTGTCACCGCAGCTGCAGATGAACAAATCGATTCAATAAGTTGTCAGGAGAACAGAACTCGGTCTCCTGACTAGTAGCAAGGGCATGCTTCTGGTGCATGCAGCGCGACGCATATGGGTAATATAGGTCCGACGTAAACTAGGTTTTAGCCTTGTCCTTAGGTCCTTGCCTTTGTAGAGTAACCCAATGAACACTGTCTCCCGTACTGTAACTTGGGCGTCCTGTAATTTGGGCGTCCTCGTGAGTACACAATTGACTGCGGCGTTCGAGGAAAGTGTTGGAATAGGCATTTTCACGCATCACATCTTTCAGCAGTCCTAATTCCCCCTTTACTACTTCGGCTGTGACCACTTTCCTAACTCTACAAAACAGTGTTCGAACTACAGAACGTTTACGCTGCATCGATGAGAAGCTGAAGAACTTACTATACTGTTCGATCCACGTGGCCTTCCGGTATGTCACACACCATATCGTTTCATAAGGATTTCTGATAATTAACACACTGAGAAAAGCTATTCAGTGATTGTTCTCATATTCACACGTAAAATTAATGCTGGTATAAAGTGAGTTAAACTTGGTCAGAAGCTTTTCCAGTCAATCCCCTTCTTTTGCGTTTATCAGTGTATCATCCAGTTGTCTCTTGTGAGTAAAAAGCTAGCTGACTGTGTCTGACTTTTGTTGTTCTATTTCCATTATGGAAATATCCGCAGGCAATGAACCAGGGAAATTCCTATCGTTATTCCATCAATCTGTTTAAAGCTGTCCCTATTCAAATGTAACATGACATTCAGAACTTTGGTAATCACGATTGGTATAGTTGAGGACCATGAATGAGCCCAAATACAGCCACATGAGAAAATCGACTATTCCAGTTAACAGTACGTTAGTGAACAATGGTTGGACATCAAGAAAACACATATTTCCATTTGATAGATCCTTCGCTTCAAAAACTGGGAGTTGGTCGTAGGAGGTTGTATTTTAGCAATTCATTTTTTATAGGTTTAAGAATGTCAGTCAACCGCCTGGCAGGCTGGTGACATGGGGACATGCAAACTGGGTTTGTGACGTTTTTTTCAGAAACACCTGTAGATCTGTTCAAGATTGCGAAGTTGTGCTGGTGAAGTAAATCATGTAGCAGTAGGGTTTGCAGATCATGTGACGCAATTTTTCGATCAGTAAAACATTAATAGTTTGGGCGTTGACACCGAATTTCCAAGTGCCCGACTGCACTGTGTCCAGTTCAGCTAAGTAGTCAGATCTTTTGAGAACGACAGCGCGAAATCCCTTGTCAGGTTGCCCAATGACAGAATTTTCAGTGTTTTACTTATAGATAGTTTGTTAGTTTTGTTAGGTTAAAGGTGATCCAATTGCGAAAAACGTAACTGTCGGCTCCGGCTCAAAACTGTAGTCTACGGTACTATCTTTTGAAAGGGATTGGCTAACAGATATACAAGAATGCGAAGGCTGCGACCACATGTGAACGATGGTGAACCCATGTCCACCAAACAGTGTATGCGCTCAGTCAGTTGGGGGCCGCCTTGCGAGTGCGGTTTGTAAACGAGCTACAGACGTGTGTTTGTCCATCTCCGACTGCAGTTTCTTTCGTGGATTGTCCTGTAAAACAACTCTGTTGTTTGAACGGTAACTTAAAGGCAACATGAATGAGATTCTGATAGTGATCTCTATAGAGATCTACTATATCAAGATTAATTTTGTGGTGCAGATGCTTTGCAATCAATTGGTGCTTCTGATGTTGTGAACAAAACTGTTAACTACTTCCACTGAACTAACGTACCGTTCAAAAAGATGGCTCAGTTTTAAACGGTGAAACTTAGATCATCTTGGAAATGCAACGAGTTCGTAAGACTAAACTGATGACTGGCCTAAAATAGGCATGTGAAAGTTCGGATGATCATTTTATGTATGTGTCGTAAAAAAATCGCAAAAATTGGCAACTGCTTATGCACATGTGCTCTTCTTGCGCATATCTCAGTCCTGGTTAATGTGTCCCAGTAGCCGTAGGTAACATCTGATTGCAGTACCTTAAAAAAGAGATTTATCATTCATTTGGAGAACGGATGCGGTCAAAATCAAACTCTTATTAACACTAACTTCTCAAAAAAGTGAGTGGTAGACGATAGTTACGTTGCCCACTGTTTTCCTTACAGCCAGTCATTATGATTACAATCTTCTATCCACAAAATGTGCATTTCGTCATGTATCGTTCAGGGTTAGGTCAAGTAAGTTGAAGCTTCCGACAGGTGGTTCGACAGAACGGTATGCAACAGTTCATTACGCGTAAGACACATCGGGTGCTTAAGATCCATCACGCATTGCCATGACTACGGGGAGAGGCTTAAATTATTGTTTAAGTGGTCGGTTTTGGACACACTTCAATTTGGGTAGCAGCTCGAAGTGGAAGTATGTTTCAAGTGTGTATAACCCGGATACTGAATATGCTGCACATAAAAGAAAAAGCCTCAGTGAATCACCAGTTCTCTTTGT
>JTDE01022255.1:29451-53340 GCA_014338405.1 Paragonimus skrjabini miyazakii
AGGATCCTGACGATTGCTCTGCGACACCGGAGGCAAAAGTTATCCTACATCCGTGCAGAACATAACTGCCACTTCAGCCGTAATGTATTGCTGTCAGAAAGACTGTTTTCAATAACCTGTTTGATATTAAGTATCACCTTAATTAGCCACCGTAAGTGTTGGCGGTCTTTCCAACGATACCACTCTGCACTCGCATCCCCCTCCGGTAAGGCAATGTGATATCCATCGCCTTACGTGGAGTCGTGAAACCTCAATTACTTAGATAATCTTGATTGGTTATTAGTGTTCCCAAAACCGCAGTGGCTCACTACTCGGCTTGGTGCCCACCTACTGGTGAGGAATGAGACTCCCAATCCGTCTACTCATCGTATCCACGGTGCGTCTCACGCGATAGATCAATGTTCAGGTGCACTATGAACTCTTGTGCTGAAGCCAAAAACAGCTTTGACCGACATTAGCCAGTACATAACATAATTGCGTGCGCACAATTGTAGATAAAATATTAGCAAAAATGAAGTCAGCCTGAGTCTGGTTAAGCAATCCATGATTATACACTCTGAAGAAATTTAACCAAGTCCTATGCTTACCATGTCTCCTCGCTACCCACTTAACAATTCCGAAATTGTTCTCAATGATTGTGTGACAAGGTGCTTTTGATTCTTCTCGTTTGACATCCATAATATGATTCGTCCAATGATGAAGTAACTGAAAACAGACTATTTGCTAAGCTACATTTCACTTCTGATGAACTCAAGAAGGCTATTTTAAAAGTATAGGTGATTGTCTACAAAGGGGAAAGTTGGCAACGATTGTAAAGACTGACAATGCTATTCCGCTAGTAGAATTTTTGCGACAGTGCAAATAAGACATTAATTGTCCATGTCCTTCAGTCTCTCTTACCAGACCTGTTACCCAAACGTCCACAACCAGACTGGCCACCAACGAGTATAT
The DNA here is from genome assembly GCA_014338405.1 of Paragonimus skrjabini miyazakii. Taxonomy (NCBI): domain Eukaryota; kingdom Metazoa; phylum Platyhelminthes; class Trematoda; order Plagiorchiida; family Troglotrematidae; genus Paragonimus; species Paragonimus skrjabini miyazakii. The sequence goes on from JTDE01022255.1 coordinate 30,403, forward strand.
TCCTTTGAGCGACACTTGTTCTTACTTTGCACAACTGCCCACATCCGTCCATTCGCATTCAAACGACAGTCGATATTTCACATCGGCGTTCCACAGTTTGCCACAAAAATATCGTCAAAATGCAGCTCACCTTTTCGATCTAACCGGCCCTGAGATCGCACCACCGTTACCTCCCAAACCTTGCATACCACGTATTTCTCTGACCGCTACAAATAACGAAGATCCTCAGTGTGTAGAAGATGAGGAAGTGTCCAAATTCATGACAAATCCAAACGTGTTCGATGGGGAAAATCCAGAAAAAGAGCAGGTATTTTCCCTACTATTTTGTTATGTACGCTACCAAGGTTTGATATCCGTGCATTGTTTTCCCTGTTAATAAAAATAGCAAGTGGATTGGCAAACCCATTACCAAATAACTGTTACCTTACCCGTATTCATTATCGGTAACTTTTTCGTGGTTGCTGCGTTCTAGGGTGTGATAACATGAATAGTCCTAGTCGATGATAGCATACACTTAATTTCGAACTTTCATTTTCACCTACCACTAAAGAAAACAGACAGACAGTTGCATACACGTGTCAGACGGGCAAAGTCAGTACGGAGTACATAAATAATAGGGTACCCGCAGTGAGCGAATACGGTTGATCGTAAGTGAGTAACCAATCAATAACAGACAAAACTAACAATACACCATTGGGGAGAAGGAATAAAACGAGTTATCATAAGGTCTGAAAAAAAACAGCATGTCCTCAACAGAGCGATAACAGTGAACCGTACTGCCGTAGTGAACTTTCGTCTATTTCATATCACTTTAGAATCAGCCGCTCCATTATACTCTCAATTAGGAAGCAGACTGAACAGTTGCAGTTAGCGATTTCAACACGGACTCCATTGAATCTGAGACAAACGGCACAGATTTGGGCGAAGATAGAACAATGCCAGTGATCATCCTGCAAGATATCACTGCCGAATGCCAGCGCCTGGTGAACCTGAAGCATGACGCCGCTATGATCGAACAGAGTAGCCACTCAGACGTTTACACAGTGTCTTCAAACGTCCCATCAACGTCGGAACGTGACAACCGGAGAACACCTCCCATACCATGTTGGCAATGCGGTGGATGGCATTATGTCCGATATTGTCCATTCAAACAGCATTGATGCACCTGTAACGGCTCAGTACCATACGCTAAACACGATGACTCGATCCTAACCATCCATTCGCCCCACATCCAGTCAGGAGACTCAAGTGCAGTACAAAATAATGTCCTAGTTGATAACAGTGTGGATAGCAATAATCAGATGTATGCTGTGTGTTGGCAGCGCTGTAGGGACAAAATAACGTGGATGCGATATGGAGCGGTACAGTTGTGGAGTTGCTCACGTCCTCGTGTCCGTTGGCTTTGCGCGTCGTTGACTCGTTCACGCGCACCTGTTTGCCTGCCCCCCTGTGAACCTGACAGCTGTATACAGGTAGACTTGTTTCGTTTACTATCTGCACTTGTGTTTGATCCGTGTCCTCACACAGGGTACGAGTCCACCAATCCCTTGTGTGACACCATACATGTGCACATTAGCCAAGCGACCCTGTTCACTGTTGAAATCCAGGGAACCCTCTTGGGATATTCTAGATTGATTTCGATGCACGCGAACTTGACATCAGTACATAGTAAGCTAGAAAATCTGTCGGTTGCTGACTAAGGGATAGTAGCAATACTTCTACGTGCAAACAGAGGCCCCACCATTGGTGTGTGTGGTTTGGAGACTGCACAATTGCACAATCGGGTCCATGTTTCAAGGGTCCAGTTGTCAGGTTCTAGTTAACATGTCCAATTTAAACATATCACTCACCATGGTAACCACTGCGGTCCCTTCGATACACAAGATGATTATGATTATGATATTGTCCGTCACCGGAGTAAGCAAGTGAATCAAGCAGACCCAATGTCGCGGTGTTTCAGGCCTGCTACTTCTGAATCTTTTTTACGTTTGCAGCCTAGTCTTGTGTCTCAAGATAAACAATACTGATATACTCGACAGTGTAGTAGTGTTGTATGACAGGCAGTTTCGTTGTGAGTAGTATACTACTCACAAGTGGTATATTACCCACGGCACCAGCTGTTGTGACCGCAAAAGCCGCTTGGCCTGGGAATTTGTTTACTGCACAAACACCCGTATAGGTCATGTCAAAAATCAAACCACAAACGCGTACACTCATTTGCACGTTAGACATGCATTCACATACACCATTGTCACTCGCTTTGGTGGAACTTCTGCCGTAGCGCGTACACACCATTCCGATAGTCTCTTCTTATCCGTCGTCTTCCTGGCGTTCGCAGCTTGCCGTTTTGTTCCTGAATGTCTCCTGTGGGTAACATACTACTTGCGAGTAGTATACTAATCACAACGAAACAACTGTAGGACTATGTTATTGGCTCCTGAAAATAAGTGATAACCATATATGAAAAAGAAATTTTCTAGCTTTCATCAAGTCCGGAAATAGCTACTAAGCCGGCCGGATGTTCATATCCTATCTTGTCCGAAAGATAGCGTTATAGGTGTCACATAGAGGGAGTGAAAGCCCTCGGATTAGGATTCAGCGATTAATGATGACGTCCGAAAATTTGTCAAGGATTGCAATACTTGTATGTGTATGCACAAAATCCAACTTAAAACCCAGGTTCCCGACGTAGGAGCTATATACTGTGGCAGAGGGTGTATGCAGAATATTGCAAGCTGTTCTTCGGCAAGTACTATACTTTGACACCAACCAAATTCCCCGCAACGTGGCCAAAGCGTCCCAACAACCTATTTTACTGTCCAAGGCATACATAAATGTTTCAGTCACGGTACACAAGTCCCTGGTTTCGATTGCAGAGGCCGGGTCGCAAATGTCATCGGAATGATATACTGATTACAGGCGTTAGCGCACAGCACCGATCCATCTTCGTTCTGATGTAACAGTGACAAACCTAAAGACGTTCACTAATATGGGTACTTCCATATGTAGCTTCATCCTGTAGTACAAGAATGAGACACTGCACAACCAAGAAGAGTTTGACTGTCTTAAAAAGCTGTGTCTTGATCCTTTCTGCGATTCACAAATACAGGTGACGTCGTTTGCATTCGAATAAATGATTCGCAACCAGCCCAGTCTGACAAGTCAGTGATGAGTTACAGTGAGGATATCCACAATACCACGGTTCATAAACGAAATCGACTCCGAGTAAAACTCGGAATTAATGATGAACATCGCACTAAAATGGTCGACCCGGCTACTACACAAGAAGGGTCACCGATCGCATTCCCAGACGGTCAATTGCAAAGCATTCCGGTAAAAGTAGGGAGGTCTGTTTGTCCACCCACCCGACTGTGAGACGAGCTTTTGAAGTGAGAAACTGTGGTGGTATGTGACCTATGTCTGAGTATGTCAGCCAAAGAAGCCGGAAGTTTGTGTGCACCCACGATGGATCAATCAAGCTTATCGGTTAAACTTGGGACCCAGCTTGAAAGCAGTTCAAGTGCCCATCCATCTTGTTAATGTAACATTTTCCACAGTGTTTGAAAACACTGTACAAGCTGTCCCCCACCAAACGGTTGATACTTCAGTTATAGATAACGGTAGACCAGAGGTTCGCTGCAAGACTGATTTGGGCTGCCTTATACATCCGATTTTTGATCAGGTTAGACGTTTTGTGGTTAGAAAATAGTTACCTTTGGATAGTGTTAAATCGCCCCAATCAGATCAGAACACGAGATGGTAAGCCATCAAGTACAGAGTCTACTCATTGGTTCGATGGTACAGGCATACAAAAGATGAATAATCAAAAGCAAACGACCAATAACCAACTAACGAATCGTTAAGCGCTTGTACACGTGATTGGTTAGTTTGTTGTGTGACTTATCTGGTATAAGTTAAGAGGTGACATTGCGTGGGCGTGTAGACATGAGACTATCCGATTCGAACCCAACAGATGGCAGCTTAATTCAGATGTCCCTTGTGATTTCTGTTGACTTTGGAATTTGTTGAACATTTGTGCTGTTCTCATGTCCCATCTACTCGTCTAGGTAACCGAAAGCGCCATTGCATTTTTGGACCTGGTCAGTGTGCAAAGACCTCCTCCACCACCGTACTACGTGAATCTGTTCGATTCCGAAAAACGAAAGAAACAATCCCAGCTCGACGTAACACTACCCTCTCAACAGACTGACAGCCCCGGGACAAAACAATCATCCCCTCCATCACGTTCCACAACACCTGAAGTTCACAGGAACTCGACCAGCCCACAACAACTACAGACGAACAGAAAGGTAGGCAAATTCATTGTTGGCTATATCTTTGTGTGAAAATGATGGTATATACCGAAATGATCAGTTAACGAAGCGGGAGCTTAGTCATAGACTGAAGAAATTGTTTGTATTACATGCACGTGGTCGTCATCTTCCAACCTCACTTGACTAATCCATGCTCCTAACTGGCCTATGTCAAGTAAATGTTTATCTGAATAAAAACGTGTGGTCAGATGTGTTGACACAAAACACTGCGAATTAACAAATCTATGTCAATCAGCAGATATATTTAACATATTTACTCCATTCGTTGGACAGCATCATTCTTTAGATTTAATCGAACTAGGAGAACTCGACTGAATATGGTTGCAGTCAGTGGGATGTTAATTTTATTCGTTTCACCATCACCAGATCACATCCACATCGAGACGCTACACCCGACCAAGTCAAGTTTGTCAGATAAACCTACCGGAATACCTGACAGCCACCGGCCATCCACTCGAAAGACTTATCAGACAGCCAGACCAATCACGATCTGGTACGCCACAGATGAAGTCCACCAGTCAAACAGCGACCTGTTTCAACTCGTTGCTCACCCGATGGTTCCGAGCCGGTTCACATCGCATGCCAAAACACCGTGGTCGAACCCGAAGTTTGGACGAGAATGAGACCAAAATTCAACTTCCTTTGTCTTTCGATTCCCTCAGCTCATTGCAGACGGACGCACGTGTAATCCTCTCCCGTGTGCGATGTGAAGGCTACTTGTGGATGTTACGTCAACCTGGGCCTGGTCGAACGCATGTCACCAATACCCGACCTCGACCTCGACCGTGGCAATCACTGCGGGATCATTACCGTGGACTAACTTCTGACACCAGTGGGCAAAATTCCGTCCCTTCTGTGACCCAATATAGTCTGGAGAAACGAGAATCACAACAGTGGAAACAGATGTGGTTTGTTTGTGATTTAGCCGGTCGGATTTTCACTTCTAAGCAAGAACCCAACCGTGAAAGACACAAAGGTAGGTTGTTCATACTTCTCAGAGACATATTCATAGGCTTTCACACAAGCACAGACAAGGGGGAGGGAATATAGCTTACGCCTGAAATGTACTTAACAGTGCGCTGTAAAAGTGGCTTCGCGGGTGGCGAGTCATCCGAAGTTTTAGCCGCCTAATTCGCTGCTTTCTGAATCAACGGTACATTGGTTCGACAGATAATCTACCTGGGACAAATGTTAGTTTTGCTAGACTAATTATCTGAACGTTTAAATTTCACTTGTACTACACTGTTTTTGAGCATTAAATACTCTATCAAAGTGAATGGATCGCAGATGTAGATATGGTCGACCAGGGCAGACAGTGTTACACGTTCATGACAGTACAGTCAGAGAACGCGTACTGATGAAATATGTGACAGCTAAACTGTCATAGGGCCTCGATTCAAGATAGTGCAAGCTTTAGCTGGTCTTGAATCATCTCAGTGCGCTTTGAGGTCATTGACAAGTGACCACAGGAGCCATAAGAGGTCCCACAGACACGGTGGGCAATCACCCAATCGGCTACTTACTATGAGTTGGCAGTTCACACGGCCATGGCTTGCACCTCTTTAAGTGGCAAGCTAAAGGTTTGACAGTACTGACAAGTGTATATAGAACCGATGAAGTACTCAAATAATTCTGTCAACGACTGATAACTTCATGTTATGAGCGGGCTGTTGACGTGTGCAGTGAACATGACAAATGCAAGACAAATTTGACGAAGTAGAGGTTTGTTTAACCAGATATTTCGGTTTTAAACCAGACGTCAGTATACTGATTTACTGGGTTGCTTCCATGTAATTTGCCTCTGGGATTACACGTTAACTGATTATTTTCCCATCAGACCAAGCCTATTGAGTTTTCTCCCGGTCCGTATGCATGAGAGCCAACAGAAGCAAACAGGTGTGTTCCAATAGGATAAACAGACCATGTTAATGGTGTTTTGTGGTCATTCCGCAAACTTTCCCCGTCGCTGCCTTGGAACACAAGTTACAACTACTTTGCCTCGAAGAGGACAGTCTGTAAGTTCAAAAGGACACCAATGAAGACAAAACGTTGTGACCGACATTACTGCCTCCATCTGAAGGTCCACGCAACATCAGTATCCGTTGTCTCTTACATCTATATCAGAGATATTCTCGCCGTTGATAAATATACAAACCGGGAAGGTCAATACAAGTTTTATTGTAGTTGATTTATACACAAGTAACATACAGATGTTTTTGTCGATTAAGGCAGTATACGTCAGCAAGCAGAAATGGAACTTTTATTTCGAAGGATGCATACCGACTGATAGCTCAAGATGATTCAAACACAGGCTTATGCACGATCCCCAAGAGTATTATAAACTGCCGCGAAGATGGAGTCGAATGAAAAGGTTCTGGCAAAAACTATTCCTTTTCCAAATTAAGATGTTTCGATATGAAATCCAGATGCCTCAAGACGATTCTCCGGGTTTCAACAGTGAACCGGTCGCACAACCAATATGTTCATGAATAGGCTAACAGAAGCAGAGATTGGTTGGCTCTTACGAAGTAGGAGGATACAGATGCATTGGTGACTGGGCTAAACAAGGCTGGTGCGCCTGGACCCAGTTTCCAAGCTGACGGGAATAAAGGTTAACACGTACGTGGTGAGCACTGAGATCGTGGGTGTGTTCGTACAACGTAGAAGGCACGTGGACAGCACACCTGACAAACCGGTATTCTGACAGTGGATACGTGAGCGATCAGCTCAAACTGGCCTAAGCTTCGACCTTTGTCCTCGTTCGTCGGGCAGGCCCTGTCTCGGGTGTTAGAGCGATTGCCATCGCTGTAGCAATTTGACGGATGTCTTGACAACTGAAGGCAGGGTTGAAACAGCCAGCCAGTCGTGTTGACCCGGCTACAGAATCCGGAGTCCAAACAAAAGGGCTTGCCCGGCGAACAGGCCTCCTAACCGAGTCAACTTAGCGAGCGGCCTCACACACAGCTGTATCCAGTCCTCCCAGCCGGAAGAGGGGTGAACGCGCATTTTAGGTCAAGTCGCACGACCCCATCGTACCAAGGTTTCGGTCAACATTGTCCACGATCGATAACACCGGCTGCCCACACGTCTTAGTAGACGTATGAGCGCCTAAACGTTTGCTCAACATAAGTCGGCAACGTTAGCTGGTTCCCAGTCCAGCGTTGCCTTTCGAGCGCTCACCCGAGACAGGGCCTGTCCGACGAACGAGGACAAAGGTCGAAGCTTAGGCCAGTTTGAGCTGATCGCTCACGTATCCACTGTCAGAATACCGGTTTGTCAGGTGTGCTGTCCGCGTGCCTTCTACGTTGTACGAACACACCCACGATCTCAGTGCTCACCACGTACGTGTTAACCTTTATTCCCGTCAGCTTGGAAACTGGGTCCAGGCGCACCAGCCTTGTTTAGCCCAGTCACCAATGCATCTGTATCCTCCTACTTCGTAAGAGCCAACCAATCTCTGCTTCTGTTAGCCTATTCATGAACATATTGGTTGTGCGACCGGTTCACTGTTGAAACCCGGAGAATCGTCTTGAGGTATCTGAAATTGATATCGAAGCATCTTAATTTGGAAAAAGTGTAGATTACTGGAGGCTTGGTATGTTTGTTAACTGCAGGTCTTGTTTCTGTTGCAGATGGTTTACGTGTGGTTTAGTTGTGATTGACGCGTAGAGCGATACATGTTTAACCTCGTTTTGAAAGGATACGTAATGATCATTATTCACTGATAAATAGTAACTTGTAGCCGCTGAACTGCATGTTGACGTATACCTGTTTTGGTGGCTGCTAGTGGTTTACCTTGCTTTTCTCACGGACCGCATCGGCACTTTTGCTTGATTGCTCAAAACAGATTGTATCCCGCTGTCCTCAATTCAATCGATCCGAATCAACGAGTGTTCGAATTTGACTGACATGTGTAAATCGTCTCAACAGCATTGCGTTCCGGAAGCTGAATCAATTACTACGGACGCACTGCCAAATGCCATGGAAATCAACCAAAGCCAACAGACCGAGAAAGACAGCTTGAATCCGCAAGAATGTCTAACTAGGAGTTTGACAGATCATGGACAAAAAGATGAGGAACCTCAATGGGCCGACTCCATTTTTTATGTGGACTCTCTTACACGAACTTACACTTTACGGGCGGCCAATACTGAACTGAGGGCGCTATGGGTGGCTGTGCTGGAAGTTGGCAAGTTCACGATTGAATTAACTGGAAACGTATATCATGCCTGTTTTATATTAAAATGGTAGCATTCTCCAATGACCATATTCAGGCAGACTTAAGTTTGATTTATACAGGAATTAATCTCATGCTGATTTCAGATTAGGTATCATGGTTAACTATCTATAGCACGCACTAAAACACCAATGGCTTCCAAACACTGCAGCCCATAAGAGCTGTTACAAACAATCAAGATTGTTGATTTTGAGGCATTATTTAAAATCAATGGTTTCTTTATCATTAGAAAAACACTTTCCCAAGGTTCCTTTTAACAGCGCCAACCAGTGGTGTATATTCGCGTCCGGGCAGTAGTCTGGACACTAGCTGCACAACTATAGGAAACCAGTTGCCAAGAGACTTGGTGAAATCGTCACATTTTAAAATCACCATACAACGTGATATGAATAGCGTAAAGAGTATCGTGGCATGTATACAACAGATAGGTTTTCTGCACGCAAACTCGCTTTCGAGGTAGCAGTTCACAATTAGGAAATCTCGGATGAGCCTTCTACTGGATAAAATATACCACAAGAACAACGTTCAGATGGTCTATGATCATACGTTGAAACGTGTGAATAGAAGTCCCGTTTCAACAATCTTGTTGCTCACAAGTTGTACCAACGTAGTGTCACATCTGAGCAGATAGTGAGTTATGAAACGTGTATTGAAACACTTTTAGTACATGAGTGCACTAAATTAAAGTTCCCCAGGTGTACGCAACAAATACCAGACACGAAGTAAAACTATGAATAATCAAGAGTGGCCCAACGTATAATGTACGATAATTACAACAGATCTCGACTAACGCTAAATGATACCGATAGGTGGAAAGAGCTAGAGAGATTCAGGAACAGACCGTCGAGCGCGCGAACAAGTCGAAAGTGTGTGTGGCGCCATTGGCTCACATAAGCCGACAAGCATGCAAACAAACGCGATCGCATGCAGCAAGCAGACGGCAGGCAAAGATCCTTACGATCCTACATACAGTGTGAACTAGGATTTTGGGAGCAATTTTATACATCATACCCCAGACAGGCCGAGAGTATCTCCAGGTCACTACACACTGTCTCGTATAAGCATTTCACACACATATTCATCTTTCATTCAAAATAATTTCCGATGAGATTTTCTTAAATGGTGTTGACAACACACGTTAACACTACGATTAAAATAATATTTTCAATCCCGTTTCAAGGAAAAAACCTCGGAAAAAGCTCCTAGCTTCTCCAAACGGGGAACAAGTGGAGGAGTTTGAAGAAATGAGGCAGTTTTGCTGCAAACGATGAACAAATGTAATTACATTCTCTGCCAACCATGCTGTAAACATTCCTTTTTGTATATCTATAAATTCATAAACAGTACAGCGAATAAACAGAACTGATGTCACAATGAAAATACTGGCCAACAAGTGAATCAAGCTTTTGTCCAATTTGTGCGTTGGGTGCGTGGTTTTAGGAAACAGTTTAAAGTTAGTTAAAATCGAAGTGCTTTCTATACACTGTTAATTATTGCATTGTTGATGAGCCTCACGTGTTGTATACATTCAACCATCTATTCGTTATCACTCAGGTTTCACAATTATTCGTTTGAAACCATGTATTTAGGTAAGATCTTGATCCTACGCAGGTGTATAGAGCGAGTCCAGTTGATTGATGAAACGTACAGGTGGACACATAAACGTTCGTTTGCGAAATTTGAATATCGTTAAATAAGAGGGCGGTGAAACAGTGGCAAAGTGAGAATCGGCTATCCTGGCTTATTACCAACCCAACGAGTTGCAACGGCGCGGCTCATCTAATAGGTTCATAGGTTGTTACAGTAGAGACAGAGAGCTGTGCTTGTTTGCTCCTGTCACTGTGCTGGTCGACGAAAAGTTGTGTCGGATGGCTGATGGATATTAAGAAAAAGTGAATGGAGCGAAATAAAAGGTAAGTTCAATGAATCTGCTGGCACAATCATTTCAGCAATGAACACTGAAACACACTGAAAGAACATTCAGTCAGACATGTGCAGTTGATGACCTGTGAGACTGAACTAGTCTAACAGCCAGGGAACTTGTAATGCCGGTTGTCCCTCACGCGTGTGCCGATCGATAACATTTTAAAACTCTTAACCGACTTAGCCGTGACGGCGGAGTTGATTAGTGTGTTTCAGTGTGAACAGACCCCAACTGTAAAGCAGTTCCATGTATACAGTAACCTGTCTGTTCCATTACTCAGTTTGACCTAGTGACCTCTTACACGTTCATCTTTATTTGGTGGAAGGAGACGTGCAAGTGAAGTATTTTGTAGGTGTGAATTAGGTATCCCCTGAGACGTTTTTAATTTATTGAGGACTGACCAAATTCTGCCAGTCTTTCCGGGTAGGGGGCTCTCCTAAGCTATCTAATTCTTCTAGTGGTCTGACTATGAACGTTTTCAATAAGTGTCAAATAATTTTTAAGATAGGGATGGCAGGCCTGTGTTTTCGTTTCCAGGTGTGGGCGGATTATGAAGGCGAACATAGTGGGAAACGCTTCAGAGTGGAAAGTTCTACACATTCTTCCAAGAAGGTTTGGAGTTGTTTGTGCTTTTTGGCCGTAGCAACACAATTTGTAAACAACCTCAAATGTGAAATTTCCAAGCTCCTGAAGTGGCTTCGTAGCTCGGCTGATAGTGCGCTTGCCGCGTTTGGGCATGGCGTTTCTGTCGCTGGTTCGTATCCAGCTGAAGCACTGACTTTTCACAATTGGATCTCATCTAAAAACTCAAACTGTCTGCCACTGTAGTCTCTAGGTCTCTTTCGCGTGCTGACACGCACAGCTTTGTGATGCCAGGGTAATATTCAGTACAATCCTGATGGCGAACGTGCATGACACTTGTTGACATGGGTCGTCTTGTAAGGTCACTACATCTTCCGGGTAGCCTGGAACTCGTCAGAGCTTTGTGTCATCGACGTAGAGTAACATCGGCGATTTGACTATACTGGGTAGTTCAAGAACGAAAAGAATGAATTTCAAGGGTCCTAAGATAGATTATTGTGGGACGCCGCTGTTGGTTGCGAACTACCCCGACAGCTGTCTATGTGCCTTGACGTTGAAACTACGTTCAGCCGGATAATCCTCTAACCAGGTGAACAAGTATTCATCAAGACCATAACTATTCAGTTTCTACAGCAAGACTGAATGACCAACCCTGTCAATGGCTTTGGAAAATCGAAGATAGACCACGTCTATGAACAGTCTTACATATACAACATTCGTCCAAATATAAACAGCAATAAACAGTTTCGTGACGTAACCCCCACGAAAGCCATGTTGCTTCTTGGTGATGAGCTGGAGGTCTTCAACCTTAATCTGGATAGAGTCATCTACTAAGCTCTCCATTGAAAGCAACGCTACTGTTCGATAGTTTGCTGGGTCGTCTCTGCACCCACCTTTACAGTTAGATGTGATTGTGAACTGGTTCCAAGATTTCGATAAACGGTCGTTTGATAAGGAGCGACTGGAAAGTGCTGTAAGCGGTTTTGATAATTCCGTGGTGCGACTTCTCAGGACGACAGGAGATATCAAGATTAGATTGGATGATTTGTGGGCTATTCGGTTCTCTGATTTGATTCTGACTTGCGATACTGAAATTTGGGGTAATTCAGGAGGGTTGCTGTCTGTTTTCAAAAGTCGTTCGTGATTTGCAGCTATGCACACTTCGTACGGCTTACGCAGAATGTTCATCACCTCTGCATTTGTCTTGGTAAATCCACCAGAGGTTTGCAATTGCGAAATGCTAAACTTACTTCTTATATGTGCTGTGGATTCGCTGTAGAAAACCTCAGGATTCACTCTCAGCTTTTCAGCAAGACCGCGTTGATAGTAAAATCGATCCTCTCTGATAGCAACCGTGGTACAATCGCGTCACATGACATACTCAACAAGCGCAAATTCAGCTTGTTATAATTGGTACCTGTGTTGTGTTTCAAGAATGCGGATGACACAAGGGTTATTTATTCGAGAAGCAACACAGAGGTTAAGCGCTTAAACAGGACCACAAACACTCATTTGCATACATCACTCGACCCAGACCGTCTGAGTTGCCACAGACGCCAGACGTAGCAAGGACCATTTTGGGCGATACTGCACTCCGATGTTTCGTCCTGTATTTTTCCTGCGGTTACTTCGATGTCAAAATATATGCTCTGGCGCCCACTACTGAATAGTAGTCGTGCGAATAATATATTACGACCGCTCATCCTCAATACACCTGTTCCAGGCTGAATGTTTTAGTGTAATCCAACGTTTGATTCTACTTCGTAGGCGACTAGGCTTTCTACTAGGCCAGGGACACCTGACTGGAACGTGGTTGTTAACGACATCGGAGATTTCCTCAACGATGGGCTGCCAGTGACCAGCAAGGCACCAGTGTAGTGAAGGAGCCAGGTCATTCAACTTTACTAAGCCGTTTCTCCATCCCTGCAAAATTTACTTTGTGATGGGCCTGTAGTTGACCTCTTAATCGTGATAGTTTGAGTACCCACTAATTAATAACGATATCCCGTCGATAGTCAATGAAAAGGTTATGTCAATGATTTAGATCTTCATTGTTGGGATCGGTGTACGAGCTTCGCGCAGTGGCGCTCGTCTGGACCGTGTCCTGTCCTGTTCAATTGTGTTGTTCTCTGTTCCGATCCTGGTCTAACCACGTCATGCGTGCCTGTGTATCTACCGCACTGAATCACATCCAGTTGGAGCGTTCCAGTTGGCTAAGTGTGCAGATGATGACCGCGTGCATGCGTTCGTGTGTGGCAGAGGGTTTTCGGACCGATGGCTGTGTGGGCCCTCATGTGCAGGTTGGGGCAGTGGCGTCACATAAGCTAGACGGCTTGTCACGCGATGGGCCTCGTGAGAGGGCGAGACGACGGTTACAGGCCCTAAGACCCGTGTTTTGGGGAGTATATTGTCTAGTTCCGTACAGATAGCTGAATTCATTTATCCCATGATCACTACAACCAAATGGAGCTGTGACATTTAGACTGCCTATATTGTCAATCTCGTTGGTAGGACTGTAATCACGACAAGACGACACCTCACCCACCGGTCACCTCGTTTGGTTCTGGACATGTTGAAATAGTCCGGCTTTCATTAGTGCCCCCAAGAAATCCCCAGCAAAGGAAGACGTTGCAGTAGTGACTGAAAAGCTCTCGAAGTATAGCTCCGGGTGATTAAGACCGCCCACTGTCAACGTTTGAGCATAGCCTAAAAATGGCATTCTACGCAGAACGTTGTGCAATACCGTATCTGCATCTATTTTTTCAGAAAGCGATCTGTAAATCACACCAAAGAAACAAGTGGCGGTTTGATTGACGTTAATCACTTGCCAGATTGATTCTGGAAGATCCAGTAGCACCCTGTTACGCATACTTGAGGTCTTTAGATGTGATCCCAAATAAATCAAAACACCACCACATTAACTGAGTACTTTATTACTACGAAACACGATCATGTCGGGGAAAGACAATCCACCATCCCGCACTTCTTCTTTACACCATGCCCTATGATGTCCCTGTTAGTTATTTTCGTCGGGAACAGAGGACACGAAGCCCGTCTAGTATATCAACTAGTGAAGTCGCGTTGGTATGAAAACATCACCAGGAGTCAGTTTCACTGCCTTCAGTATGTATAGGATACTCGAGGAGATTCATCAAATGAAAAGGGCTGAGTCGATATGTTATAGCGTACTTTGAGTCCGCCGTTCAACATAACCGTTTTTCACCGGTTCCGATTAAAATGGCTGTGTTGTGGCGAAATACTACTATCGTCACTAACTAAATGCCGTGTTCCTACATCGTCTTCTTCGGAACATATGTGTTAAAATTGGTGACAGCAGCGCGGGGCAAATTCGTGCGGCAGGCTGGTGAGTAATCAAACAGAATCTTGAAGGTAGTCAGGGCGAAGATACATTTGGAAACCTTCAAGCTTGACGGTATTTGCCAGACCACAGCAATCATGACTTGTTCTGTATTATGCTCAATGACCTATAATCGGATAACTTAGGGTTGCAGTATTGTGTGGCTTTGCTATCTGTCCTGAAAAATACAACGGTTAATCTTTTGAACAGGTGGATTTGTTATGCAACATCTTACCGCCGGCTATGCTCCGTGGAGGCAGCCATGAGCTTCGATGGCTGATTAAATCTTCTTTTCAACGAAACTACTGATTTTTAAACAGTAGCTAGAATCAACCATCGTTCATAATGTACGGCATAGGTATTTCCGAATATCAGAAGCCTACACGGGCGCGCGATTCTAAAAACCGTCCGTTGCTGGGAAACCTCTGCATGCAGAGGAGCTTGCACGCATCAGCAACTAATCTTTCTGCATGAGTGCCTGCTTCAAAGCATTTTCCCGCCACGTATTAACTACAGACCACCGCTCAATCATCCACAAACCTGAAAAATAGCCAGACATTACGAAAGACGGGTATAACATATATTAGTATCTGCTGCCTACAATCAGTTACGAAAATGTGAGAACATCGTGACAACTAAGAGAGAAGACTGCAAACAAACAGTAGATGAACAGCAGCTACAGAAATTATAGACAGCGATAAGACAACGAGTCGCAAAAGCTACGGATAAGAAGAGAATGACATTTGAGGGATGTTATCAAGATTGGCGTAAAAGAATGTCAACACCAGCAAATACATGCGGATCGAAAACGTATCACACTGCCTGTTATCCAATGACGAACAAGTGGTCCTTGTTGAAAGACCCAATTGCAACACAACAGGTGCAACAAACAAACAATACTTGGTAAACTTGGAGCACACAATGAAATTAAACAGTCCGTCAGAAAGGCACAACAACAAATCCGAAAAGCTATCGTCCCAGACGTGATCCACAAAAGGCAATCAAGTAACCTCGCCGAAGGCGAATCACAGGCATTGAACAACCTCAAAGAGGATGACATCTTCATCCTACCGGCTAACAAAGGAAGGATGACGATCGTCATGGACAAGGCAGACAACCTGAAGAAAGCAAAATAACTCCTCAACCGCACAACTACCTACCGTCTACTCAGTGTTGATCTCACCATAAAACTAATCAACAAAATCAACACTGCATTAAAGAGATTGAAAGCTACGCACGAGATTAGTAAAGAGGAACGCTGGAAAATGTAACCGGATGATGCAACCACTGCTCAATTTCGTGGACCGCCGAAAATATACAAGGATGTTATTCCACCGCGACCAATTGTATCCCTACCGGGCACATCAACACACAAGCTGGCCGAAGACCTATTCAAGCGACTACGATATCCTGTTGACGAATCAGAAAATTTCATCGGCAATGTTCTGTAATTGTTAAGCAAACTGAGCAACATCATGATAGAGGAAGACCAGGTAATTATTTCATTTGATATCACAGTGCCATTCACCTCCATCGACCTCATTCTGGCCGAAAAAACACTGTAAAGACTGGCAGAGGAAAAACCCTGACCGAATAAGTCCTTGAAACTGGAAGGCATACGTAATCTCACAGAGTTATGTTTTTCAACATACTTCAAGTTCAATGGCCAGATCTATAAACAAATTAAAGGAACTCCATTGGGCTCGCCCATGTCCGGATTCATCGCCGAGGCGGTCATGCAAAGTTAGAGAACTTCGCGCTGCCAAAGATCAAGCCAAAACTCTGGATACGATATGTTGACGATACATCCGTAATTCTCGAACGCCCACTGATTGAAGACACACACAGACTGTTCAGCAACGTTTTCTATGACATTAAATTTACGACGGGGATTGAAGCCGACAACCAGCTGCCGTTCTTAGATGTACTAATCAGCCACAAACCTGATGGGACACTGGAGACCTCCGTTTACCGAAAAGAAACACATAGGAGTCAACTCCTCAGTTTTCACGGCAACCACCCGGTCTACCACGATAAGGAACCACATTCGAACTCTGTTTAACAAAGTGAA
Source organism: Paragonimus skrjabini miyazakii (assembly GCA_014338405.1). Taxonomy (NCBI): domain Eukaryota; kingdom Metazoa; phylum Platyhelminthes; class Trematoda; order Plagiorchiida; family Troglotrematidae; genus Paragonimus; species Paragonimus skrjabini miyazakii. The sequence continues at coordinate 46,909 of JTDE01022255.1, forward strand.
ACACATTGCAGCACCGCAGAGCTCCGAAGTATTTATTTGCAACGGATATCCACTAAAGTTCAGCAGACGGAGTTTGTTGCAGACTGAAGCTCTACGGAACCATTGTAGCACCGAGTGGACCGAAGACGATCGCTTGAGAACAACGCAACGAGTAAACAAGGCGTATATTGTCGACACGCAAAGTCTATGTGAAAGCGAGTGAATAATAAGACGAAACGACAACAGAGCGGAACGATGGGCAAGCGTGCGGCATGAATCATACATCCGAGTGCTCGGGGTACTTGTCGGTATCCCTGCTCGTTCAAAAAAACGTTTAGGCATACACAAAATTTCGGAACAAAAAAAATGCAAATGGCAGTCGGGACTGTTACATGGTCATCAATAAGAAAATAGGGTCGCTACACTACCAGCGAAGCGAATAGTACTGTAAGACATCAAAACTGTATCAGAAATGACTGCAAGACTTCTGAGACCAAATGGCATCACGCTAACACACAAACCAACAGCAACATTGCAAAGAGTACTATCAAAACCGAAGGAATAACTCAAACCCGTCGTTAGAGAAAACGTTATGCACAAAATCCATTGCAATCACTGCGAACATTACCACGTTGACCAAACCGAACGGAAATTATCAAAACAAACTGGCCATCAAGATACCCGCCCAATTTTCTTTGATCTCCGTCCACGATGATCAAACTGGACACACCTTCAACCTGAGTACCGCAGAAGTCCTTACTCGGGGAAACATCAGACACAAGAGTATTTCTCGAGGGTTGGTACCCATCAACCGAATCAATAAACAAACACATCGAACTGGAAAATATCCGCGATCCAATGCGAACCAAGCACTTGAGGAGATGTAAACGTCGTCCAGCTAAAATACCGACAAACTCGAGCAAAGCAACTTGAATAAATCGGACAGGTGATCAAAACAGGACAATGGATAACCAATCGGACCGGACCTCACTCAGTCAAAGGACAAGAACTAACCAATCAGATTCTGGGTCAGGGTTCAACATCATCAGGAAGCAGCCAATCAAGCTCCAGATCAAGAGGTGTAAGAAATAACTAATCGGGCCTCAGGTCAAAGTTTAAATGCAACAGAAAACAGCCCACATTAATTCAGGTTACACGTCAAAACAACACAAATCGACCAATCAGAATTCAAGCCAGAAGATCAACTCACTTCGGTAGAAAAGTGCAAGCATCCGTCACACTACACCAAACCCCACGCTTAAACCTATACACCGAAACACTTACGCATTGGTAATGTCACCTCATTTGGAGATAAAACGCTTTCCCGCTAAATTTCAAGCTTGGCGAACATCTCAATACTTAAATCGTTTACAATATACATTAAAAAACTCAATGTTATCCAAAATAACACAAGGCATAAATGAAAATGCTCAATGCTAGACATTGTGTGGTCTCGATGTGGCCGATATTCAAACTCCAGTCACATAGTTGTTCCTTCCCTAAGTTAAACTCGTCAAAAGATTTCCACTGTCAGACCTGTGAGTCCACTAACTGACAGCTACAGACAAAAATGCGAGGGGACAAATCGCATACGATGTTTTGTTTGACTAAAGTGAGACAAGAGAAAAGAACTATCTATGAAGCCATTCCGTTGTAAACTTAGTCAACAAGCCAGTTAGTGCAACTGCAGTCAACACTCAACGACTGGAACCAATTTTAACCAGCTCGTTATTTAGACAGCAGGACCTATCTCGGGACAAGTTGGTGATGATCACGAAGAGAAGGTTCGGAAATCTAGAACCATGAAAATATGCTTTAATGATCACTCCTACAGAGGATTTTGGTTATTGGGTACTGGTTTGATAGTGAGCACTGAGAGAATGTTGGAGAAGAACACGGTAAGCTGTTCCTTACAACTTAGCATTGATGTTCTAAGTGAGGTTATCGGTGTGTTGAGGACCACCGATGAACGTGGGGACTGTAATTTGTTTTCAATGTACGGAAACATTTCGAAATAGTATGTCGTCTTTGGATTCGTCGTCAAACAATTGGAAGTAAACAGAAAGACAAAAAAAACAGACAGAAATTGAAAAGAACGTGTCATCAAAACGGAGACGGTAATGACTGCGATTCTGGGCTGTTATGTCTTTAGTTCAAAACCCAGTCAATAGGCAGCAGTCGTATTTGTACCGCAAACACGCAATGTAGAACATGTATACGAAAGCCTATGGAAAAATATAACAAGGACAGTCAACGTAACTACAGCAATCCAGCCACGTAATTCGTGGAGCGTGACTGTTCGATGATGACAAATGGTTGCTGACATCCGGTTCGGATGAGCCTGTCACAATGACCGGAGCCAGAGGACGCCTGCGCTTAACCATCACAACTAGTGGCTTACGCTGCACAACTTGTAGTACTACTCACGCACCACGTATTCGGTTTAAACCCGAAGTAGTAAGACCAGGAGGTGTGTGAGACATCTTCGTGTCCAGTCGCCCAATGCTAGTCAGTCAATTGGTAGGCTAGCTCGAAACTGAAACCCATACCTCGCGAGAAATAATCAGAGACTCCAATGGCAGTGAGTTAAACTGGGAAGAAGACTGCTGAAAATATAATGCAAGATGTATTTTGGTATAAGAGTACATGTTAGTGCACTCAAGAGAAGACAAGAAAGAAAAACAAACATTCAAAGTTGGACCACGAAAAGAACAGGCAAACCATTCACCATACAGTACACCAACAAAGCTAAAGCAAAGGAAAGGTAGAAGGTCATAGAAATCCGGGTGAGTACCAAATGACAGCAATCGCTGGTTGATGTGAACAAGAAAAAATGGACATAACTGATGTAATCTACTTAACCTTAACGTACTCGTTGTCTCCTGGCTGACGTTGTACAATGAGTGCGTTGATGACCCACTGTTGTATGTGTGTGTACATCCATTACAGTGTCAAAACGTTCACCTCGCATCTGATTGGCTGCTAACACTCGCGTGATACATCGCGAATATGATTGATTTAATTCTAACTCGTTCACTGGCTTAATGTCACGTGTTATGTCTGTTGGTCAGATTGCATACATGCTGTTTACGCTCGTTACGACTGCCTTGCGTTTTGATTTACGATACAACAAATGGCGTCGCGGGCAATGCTTACTTCAATGAATGCACCTGCAGCATTTTGGATGGATCCAGCAATATTTCCAACGCCAGATTCCTGGATTACTTGGAAAACGACGTTTACGGATTACTTGGATTTGTTCAATGTGTTAAACCCGCTGTTGGACATGACAGAGCCAACTAAATTAATACTTCTTCGCAATCATCCGGGTACTGAAGGGCACAGACAGTTCGACGTTCATTCTCTGCGACATAAAACCACCCTAGAGGATGATTTAAACACTACTGACAAAACACTAGGAGCAGTTACCAACGTATACGCCTTCAGGTTTACCTTTTCCCGGGTCAGTCAGCAAACTGGAGAACCACTGGTAGGATTCATTTCTCGACTTATAAGAACCATCCGTCCGTGCGAGTATTCTAAAATACCTACTAAGAAACTTGAAGACTGCATGCTCATACAACAGTTTATCTTTGGAGTACGAAATGAAAATTTCGTGAATCTCTCTTGACTGAGGATGCATCCAAATTATCTTGGGAGAAGGCTTGTGAAATGGCCCGTATTAAAGAGCAAGTTTGATCGCAATGCGATTTGTTCCCAAAGTCGTCACAATCAGTATCAATGATCAAAAATTTGAAGCCGTCAGCTGCCTTTCAACCTCTCGGAAAATGTTTTCGTTGTGGATCAACAACACATCGAGCGAATAATCTGGAATGCTCAGCAAGAACTGCTAAATGTTCAAGTTGTTATAAAATCGGTCATTTTGCAAAAGTCTGCCGTACGCGCTCGGTACATGTACTAGAAAGAGGTACTCTTACTGTACCGGAAGAACTTCTCACCGTGAAAACAATTTATGCTTTACGTTCTGACGGAAATGTTACTGCTTCCATGTCTGTTAAAGAACCATGATTACCACGTTCCGATGTTCGAACCATTCATTTTCTAACTTTGGCCTTAAAGCTACCTCTTGAAATGGAACTAGACTCTGCATCCCCAATAACTATAAATCCCTACTCATTTTATGAGCGTAATTTCAAACATCTACCTGTGTACCCAACGGTTTATAAACTTGACAGCTACTCCAACGCACTCATAGAAATGAAGGGATTTATATTACTCCAACTGTGTGTTGAACTTTCTCCACTTGTTTCTGTTGCTGTGTATATATGCAACACTGGCAGAAAAACATTGTTAGGTCGTAACGCAATGGTTGCTGTGAACCTGGTACCTTCTGTTAAACGTATTACAATGGCTTCTGTTGATGCGCCATTACTGCATCATAAATACCCACAATTGTTTGCTGATTCCATTAGTCGTGCAGTCAACGTGGCCCACCAAATTCGTTTAAAGTCGGATGCAAAACCGTACTCCATATCACAGCCGCGACCGATACCTCTTGCAAAGCGGGATGCAGTTTCTGTCGCTATTAATTTGATACTTCAAAATGACATAATTGAACCACAAACATGCCCGGCGTGGGTACACCCATTAGTTGCAGTCTTCAAAAAAGATGGTAGCGTTCGATTGTGCACAGATCTTCGAGCACTTAACGATCAAATTGTGGCTGAGAAATTCATTTTGCCTAATCAAGATGAATTGTTAATTAAACTTACCGGAGCAAACTTGTCAAAATCGGACATCAAAGGTGCTTTCTTTCATATGCCACTTACGGACGATTTCAGACCTTTCATGGCTTTTCCGACTACGGAAGGTCTGTTTCAGTACAACGTTTTACCGATGAATTTAAGTTCAGCTCCATCAGCTTGGCAAAGATTTATGACTCAGTCTTTATCTTCATGTCGAGGTTCTATCGTGTACATGAATGATATGTGCGTCTTCGGATAATATAAAGAAGAACATGATTTCAATCTTCACTCTGTTTTAGGCCGTCTCTATCAATTGAACTTGCGTTTGAATATGAACAAGTGTGTATTCTGTGTGACTGAAATATCATTCCTTGACCTTATTATATCTGGTGGAGTCCGTGGAAAATACTGAGGCTATTGCGAATGCTCCAGAACCTACGAATCTACTTCAACTCAAATGTTACCTCGGACTCTGCTCATACTACTTAAGCCATCTTCCGAATTCCGCCACCGTGGTCGAGCCACTGTGATTACTTACGAGATCCAATATTCTCTTTGAATGGTCCGACACCCAGAGAGAAGCATTTTCATGCGTGAAACAGATGATTGTTTCCGTTCCTGTTGTCAGTATCTTTGATGAATCCTGTAGTACGTTCGTTTCAACAGATTCCTCCGATGTTGATCTAGGAGCCGTTCTTTCTCAAATTCAACGTGGACAGGAAGACATCATTGCATACTCAACACGAACACTCTCTGGTACGGAACGTAAATATTCAGCCAGCGAAAAAGAAGCTTTAGCCTATGTCTGGGCCTGCGAAAAGTGGCATATGTACCTTTTCGGTGGACGTTTTACTGTGAGAACTGATCATGTAGCATTAACGATACTTCTCAGTCACAGAACTAAAGGTCATAGACCATTAAGGATCAGTCGGTGGTATGCCAGACTACTGAATTACAACTTCCAAATGAAATATAGAAGTGGTTCGGAAAATCAAGTAGCTGACGCACTTCCCCGATTACCTTTATTTATAAAAACTGATACAGACGATGTGAACGAATTCGAACTGGTGGCTGTCATTGATGATCTGAAAATTCACGCGGTAACCAGAAAGCGATTGCGAGAGCATACGCAAATAGCCGATGAACTCAAACAACTTAAACAATACATTTCTACCGGATGGCCTAGTATCAAAAATATTACAGACGAGCTAAAATGCTACTACCCCTTGCGACAGGAGCTTTCTGTGATAGACGACTGCATCATGCGTGGATTACGGTTCGTTCCACCATGTGGTTTAAAACGTGAGTTTATGTTTTGTGCTCATGAGGGACATCCTGGAATCACACGGACCATCCGTCGTGCTAGCGAATGGTATTGGTGGCCACGAATGTCTTCGTCAATCGAGACCCTCCTTATTGATTGCGCCCCTTGCCAATACGCTGATAAATCAACCAAACCCACAGTTGCCCCTGTGCAGCCAGTGGAATATCCTATGCGCCCGTGGGTAAAGCTGGCTATCGATATTATGGGACCTTTTGCCACAGCTCCTTCAAACAAATATGACATACTGGTTGCCACCTGCTACTACAGTAAATGGCCTGAGGCACATATTTGTGGAGATGTCACGTAATCCACAGTAATTCACTGGATGAAACACCTTATTTCTCGCTTCGGGATTCCTGAAAAGATTGTCACCGATAATGGACCCCAATTTGTCAGTTATGAGTTCGAAGAATTTTTACGTCG
>JTDE01022256.1:0-10044 GCA_014338405.1 Paragonimus skrjabini miyazakii
TCCACGTTTCACTGCCGTACAGCAGTATAGACAGCACCGTTGAGCGGTAGACAAAAAGCTTAGTGCTCGGCTTCAGGCTGTGATTCTTCCACACACGTCTTTCAAGACGTCCGAAAGCAATACTAGCCTTTGCCACACGAGCTCTCAACTCGCGGTCCACGGACAGATCGGTGGACAGATTGCTATCCAAGTAGCAGAAATCTGTGCAGTTGCTGACAACATCTTCGTTAACACGGATTTGGGGTGAAAGCGCACAGATAGCACCTGCGCCCGGAGAAGGCTGAAAGAAAGAAATGTCTTACCCGTGTTGATATTCAGTCCAAACTTGGATGCCGCGGTCGCAAAAGCCGTGGCCAGTCGCTGTAGTTCCTCCTCGCTGTGTGCGAACAGCGCGTTGTCATCTGCGAACAGAAGCATACGCATCGTTGAGGTATGTAACCGAGTTTGGGCGTCGAATCGTCGAATATTCAGTAGGCGCTCGTCCGGCCGGTACTCTACCTTAACACCGTCCTCCCCAGATTCCTGAAAAGCAACTGTTAGCATGGCAGTCAAATATAAGCTAAATAGGGATGGAGCCAGGACAAACCTGCTTTAGGCCAGTGACCATGTCAAAATCATCAGAGGTAGATCCACACGATTGCACCTTCGCCCTCATATCCACATGCAACAGTCTAATTAAATTGACGAACTTACCTGGACATCCAAACTTACCAAGCACCGTCCACAGCGCCTCGCGGCTCACGGAATCGAACGCCTTGATGAAGTCTACGGAGAGGGGCTGGTTGGGTTCCCGGCACTTCGAGCAGCGAACACCAGGTTGATCGTACTCCGACTCATCCGGAATCCCCATTGTTCCTCAGGAACATTGGCCTCTATGACTTCCGTATTCATTTGGTCCAGAAGGATTCTGGCAAGTACCTTGCCTGCGCAGCTCAGCAGACTGATGCCCCGATAGCTGTCGGGGCATTGCTTGTTACCCTTACCTCTAAACAAAGGTACTATCACAGCATCTTGGAAATCTTGTGGTATCACCTCGTCCTCCCAGATGGAGTGAACCAGTTGTAGTAGTGCACGTTCTATTACCGGCCCGCCATTCTTCAGGATTTCACCTGGCAATCCATCTTCACCTGCAGCCTTTCCGTTGCGTAGTTGACCAATCGCTCTCTGCAACTCCAACGAATCAGAAGCAAGAGCAAGTGAAGGTTTGGTGGCCTGTTGCGGCAGGCTGTTCACGGTCACTCAATCAATGGTAGCAGGACGGTTTAGTGGGCTACCAAGGTGTTTGCGCCAGACCTTTACGATGTCCTCTGGCTGGGTGTACGAATAGCCGGTGTCCATGTCTACCAGTGTTTTAGTGGACTAAACCGATGGACTGAAGATCACTTTGTGCGAATCGTAGAACTCCCCATGTTGTCGATTGTTGGGAAAAGGCACTTTTTCCTAAATATTCGCATTATTCGCAAGGGGAATGGATTTCTTCATTTCCTGGGAACTAGAAAGCTCACGAGAATTCTGGAACTTCCAGGAGGTTACGCTCGCCTCTGATTGGTCCATTCGGCGACCTAGGCCCAAGGCCGACCCAAACCTATAAATACAGTTGCTGTAAATCGCAATTTTGCCTTCGGGCTGAGCAGTAAATAAAGCTCGTTTGAAGGCCGTCTTTTTCCTTACTTGTTGGGGGGTTCCAAGTTGCGAGAGTTGCGTTCCGATATTTGGGCTCTGATTTTCGTACCGCTTTGCAATATCGTTGCGCTCGTTCGTGATAGAGATACTGTTTGTGGTCTTGTGTTTGCTCTTGCCTTTCTCTATCAGGTGGAGTCGTAACATCGACGACCAGTTGTCCTTGATCCCGCGAACACGCTCGGCCAGTTGACGACGGACGCTCCAGAACGTGGCCTTCTTCGCTTCATTATTTGGGTACACTATGGAGGTAGTAGACGCGGTATTCTTCTCTCGTATCAATTCAGCGGTAACCACTTTGTTTTCGTCGAACCAGTCCGGACGTTTCTGGCGTTTGATGTCAATCGTCTCGGGGGTTGACGTCGTGATCCGTTCCTTGATAAATTGCCACATACCCCCAGCGGTAGTGTATACAGGAACGTCGTGTAGACGAGCGGCAACTGCACATTGAAAAGCAGTCTTCGTCTCGCAGTTCTCCAGTCGTTTGATATCCAACTTGTGCCGTTGTCCGGAAGATATACAATAAGCAGACTTACGTACATGGATTACTTTAGTCCTGACCAGTTTATGATCGGTGCTACATTCAGCGCCGTGCATCACGTGTGATACGTACTTCACGAATCTTGCGCTGTCGCACAATCACGTAATCAAGTAAATGGTGATGACCGTTTCGTGGATGGGTCCACGTCGTGATGTCGCTCTCATCCAACTGGAATCGGGTGTTCGTGATAGCCAGCTCGTAAGTAGCACACAGGCGGGACAGACGATCACTGTTCTCATTGACTGAACCAATGCCGTAGGGTCTGAGGACTTCCGATCAGGCTACCGAGTCGCGCCCGACTGGAGCGTTCAAGTCACCCAGAACAAACAGTCGGTCACTCACTGGTGCCGACCGGTTTGTGGCGGACAGCTGGTCATAGAACTGGTCCTTTGTATCATCAGTGTGACACATAGTTGGACCATAAGCACTTATAAATATAGCACAATTACCTCGACCGTGTCGCAGGCGCACATACAACATTCGAGGGCTGATGCCGTGCGGTTCGCCTATCATCAAAGCGTTGATGCGATCAGCGACTGCAAAACAGACACCATGCTCCCGAGCACCGTCTGTCGGGTAACCTGTCCAGTAGAAGGTGTACCCTGCACCTCCTTCCCGTAGTCTACCTTGGTCTGCAAGCCCTGTCTCGCTTAAGGTTGCTACGTCAATCCCATAGCGACGCAGTTCCATCGCGATCAGTGCGGTACGCCATTCTGGCCGTCCTTTGAAACTGCATCGATCCAGCAGCGTGCGCACATTTCATGCTCCAACACAGAGCGTCTTGCGTTCCAGGCCTGTTTCAGGTTAGTCTCCGGGTAGCTGAAACTTGAGTAAGCATTATCTGCTCGGGGATTATTATTGGAGGGACAGTATGACGGGGAGTGGTTGGTAGTAGCATATTTTCGCTTATCCACTCTGCCATGTGCAGCAAATAAGGCGGCCCGGTTTATCCTGCGCGATGGCCGATGCAGTATGATGTTTGGTTAATTTTGTATCGTCATGGTTTATGTGGGCTTCGGATACTGTCAGGACGCCCAGACATAGACAGGAGAGCGATTAGGGCCCTCAACCAAAGCTTTTGGCTCAGAAGCCTGTACCGCAAAACAGCAGGTGACACACGCACACATACGCATCAGCAACAACCACCTAGAACAGTCTCAACAGTCATAACCCAAGACATTCGGCACATTCACACAGAGATAATACTACACAGACAAACCAATCACACGTACACAGAATCAGTTCAGGTAAAAAGACAACATCGAGTCGAACCAAAACATAACACACTGAAACCATACACAACGAACGCACGCAACGAGTGTATCTGCCTTTCCTCTGACTGTTCCTCTTTGACCAATCTGACATGGTTGAACCTGCAACGACCGAAGTCGCAGTAAGCACAACTCGCCGAATCAAAACAGCACACAAGCCTGACCACCACGCCAAGGTAGCAGAAAAGGTCAGGTGTCTCGCACACGCACACACACACTATCTATCTCATGGTTGGGGACCGTCATTGATCACGAACACTGTCAAACCAAAAAACCATCAAGCCCACTTACACGCGTTCAGGTTACTAAAGGTTTAAAATGGGAATGACAACACATCGTGCCCAAACTCAGAGACGCGAACTAAGTAGTACACAGTTGCACCGAGAGTGTTTTCATCTTGTATAGCTTCACTCGAGTGCCCCCGGTTACAGAAAGTAATTTCTCTCTGTAAATTCTATTAGTCCACACTTGACTTTTTCAATGTTTAATATTTTTGAAGATACTTATTGGTGTATTGTTGTCGTTGTATTGCATCTGTTTGGGTTTTTCTATCCATTGTCGTTATTAATGCCTGTAGGAGTACGTCTGCTTATTTTTAGATTATTATTCCGATGCTAACCTTCGAAAATCGGACAGTTCGGGAATATGCAAGATGACACTTTTTGCGAGTGTCTGAAGAGATTGTTTAAAGCAGTCGAATTGGATGATGAGCAAGAATTTGTAAAACTGTATACCAAGGTTTCATTCGACGACCGTCTCTTTATCTGGCGAGGACGGAAGTCGCGATATTGTAATAAAAGCGACACACTACTTCACGTTGCTGCTCGACTTGGACGCGCGTGGTTACTGCGTTTGGCTGTGCATGATGGCGCACCTCTCTCTCTGACCAGTATTCACAACAAACATCCATTACACGAAGCAGCACAAACAGGTGCTGTTGAATGCCTTCGTATACTTATATGCGCGGTCAACGTCCCAGTCGACCCATTGAAGCGTGCTGATTGGACTCCTTTAATGCTGGCTTGTGCAGCCAGTTCGCCTCAGCCAATTACCGGAATGAACGATACTTCACACGCCACATCACGATTTGTAGAGTGTGTTCGCCTTTTACTTCAACATGGGGCAGATCCTTCGTTTACAAACAAAGATGGTTGGAATTGCTTACATGTAAGTTGTCCATCTTAAATCTCTAAGGCTTTAGCATTGGTATTCTGTGGATGTATAGTAGTCTGAGTAGTTCACTGCATTTTGTGTCTCGACTTCCGCGGAATACATCTGTGGAATTGTCACTTAAAGCTAGAATTAATTAAAGGCGGTTTATATTGCTGTTATGTTTACTTTAAAGCGGTATCCAAGAGGATAATTTAGATAGTAATATTCACGCTTCGTTGACTGTTTGTGCACTCTCCGAGTTCACAGTAGGTCTTGGATACTCACGAAAGAATGGCTCCCTTAGATAAACGTGAATGATAGGACGAGTGCTGTAGGTGACTCTTGCTGACACCTATGTTTTTTACACCAACTGGGAACAAAATCGTTGGAATTTTTGATCAGGTGCATCCTTAAACATCCAGAAGCCCCAGTTAAAGCCATGAGGACGACAGCTGAGCGAGTGGGCGTCTCTTGTATGTCTATCAGGTCACTTAAAGCACAATACACGTATGGGGACGTAGTTACCAGAGAGATGGAAAGTTAACTAATAAGACGACCTTGGATTACTGATAGTTCCGCAATCGCTACCTATTCCAATTCTCGTGTTAGGCAGATGGTAGAACAGGAAAGGTTCATATGAGTTTTTTTGGTGACGGCGATCATTGTTATGCAACAGGGTATTAATAGCCTCAGTGGTGATTGCCGTTCGGGCTTTCATCGTCTTCCATCGCCCTCTGGATATTTCAGATGGTTTATACAATATTTGTGTGGTAGAGCACGTGAACATCGCCATGCGTGGTTTGTCAGTGGCTAGAAAAAAGTGATCTCGTGCGCAACTGCTGCCCGCCTGGCTAATTTCATTCACTTCATTAGCGAGAAAGAGACCCTTTTCAGACTTACAGCTACGAATAAAAACCGTATACATTACCTTGAACGACACTTGTATAACCCATTTAATTGGGTGTCCGTTTATCATTATAGTTCTCATAACAAGCATCTCATGTCTAACTGTTGTGCATTTCCTACAGGTCTTGTTGGGAAGCGTTTTCCCCCCATTACATTTGTATTTGTGGAGTGCAAAGGTGGTAGGTTAGAAACTGTACCCGCTGTTGGAACTGTTCCAACAGATTAACACCCAGTCTGTATTCACTATCGAAAACCGATCGACAATGAAAAACAAGGACTCAGCGCGTGGACCTTCGTGTATTAGTATCGACCCTGGAAAATAGAGTGTACAGAGAAGACATGTCAAGCTAGTGATGCACGGAGCGAGTTGTGATTGTAGCCCCGGGACGGATAATACAAAAGGAAAAGCTTGACTAAAACAAAAGTAGGTGATAAACCATGATCATCAAAAATGTACATGTGAATGCGACTGTCAAAAATATCATTTATTATAGTCGCTACACCACCCTAGGTCGATCTGCGGTAGACCGTTCTTTGTGGTATGCCTTCAAGACATCACAGTTGGAATGCTGGTTATACGACATAGAACGTTTTCGATGCACTTTATTGTGGTCCAGTTGTTTAGTATTTCAAATAGAATGTTATTTACTTCCCGTAGCTATTAAGCTTTTTTTTCACAACCTTTTCTATGGTGACGGTTGTTGAGATCATTAGTATCCGGTTACACAAAACTGAAAGTTCTTGCGAACGCTGAACCTCTTCTCTTCTGCACCCAATTGATCTTCAGAATAGGAACAGCGGCTATTTCTAGTATCGATAACAGTTCGAGATAACTCTGTGGACTGATTTCCTGTCGTACCCTTGTTGCTCTGCTTATATACATATATATATATATGTATATATATGTAATGCTTGTTTTTTCCCTACTGTTTTATGCAGATAAGGAGGGCAGTCGTGTAGGTCACGTTATCGTAGGGTAACGGACGTTCTCATAATCATTATAGCAGCCATAAACCTGATCAAAAGATACTGTGGCTCAGACTGCCGCTCACCTCGACCGTGACGTGGAATATCCTAGAAAGAAAGTTGAAAATTACTAAAAGAAGACTACGCAGAAGAACTAGAAATGGTCTGGATACAGGTACGCCATTGACTGCGACACATCGCCATCTCGGATAGCGTCTCTAACCAGCGGTTTGAGTGATCACGAGAACCCCATCCAGACAGGCGACACCTACCCACTTTGCTCAATGGAACAGTCAGGGTCTTCATAATTCGTGACCACGTTATTCGTTGACCACCACGCGGTTTTACCCAACTGTTGGTGGCCTCAACACATAATGCCCGGTACCGTAAACGATCAGATGACATACGGAGTACGTGACCTAACCATCGCAGGATGTGCAACGTGAGTAGTTGACCAATTGATTGCGCATCTCGAGCGTTCCGGAACACGCGCCGGCGAACGACCACATTGCTCACGCGATCAGTCCACTTAATATGGGCCCATTGGCGGAGACAACGATGGTCAAACACAGCAAGTCTGTTGATTTCTTCTTTGTGAACAGGCCACGTTTCCGAACCATAAAGCAAAATGGAACTCACACGGGCATTATATACCCTTTCTCTCAGCGACAATCTAACGTCTTTCCGACGCCACAGATGACGCACTTTGACAAATTCAACTCGTGCCTTTGCAATCCTTGTTTATTTCTCATCGGCCACATTACAGGCTACCAAGGTAGTACTACCCAAGTATGTGAAACTGTACACAATCTCAAACAGATTAGCTACAAAAATAAAGTTGGAGTGGAAATACCCCTCTCTTGAAGCAACACTGCACTTTGAAGGTGCGAGGCGCATTCCATACAAACCAGCTCGGTCGCTCATCTTGTTCGGCACGATCTGCATATCTTCAGCAGAGGGGCTAAATAGATGACGCATTCTGACAAATCCAAGTAACGGATGTACTTATGTAATCATTAGAGTATTGCAGTAGGAACCGAATCACTTGAGAGAGAGAGAGAGAGTAGGTGATTAGGATGCAGGGTGAGTTACATGACTAATGTGGACAGGCACAGATGAACGAATGAAATTAACCAGTGCAAAATCACACACATTATCCCCCTTTTACTTGAACCATGTTATTCGTCACTTCATAGATAATCTGACTGAACTAATTTTCTGTCGATGCTTAACTAGATCACGGTCTGTCATGTACCAACATGGATGGTTGTATTGCCACAAGCATACCAACCTCGTCGTTTCAGTTCTTCAGTGACTCAGCCTGACCGTCAACGATGTAGGGTTGACTGGCGTTCATCTGGTGGTATTTTTTTTTACCAAGAAGATACCTAGGTAATGACGCTGTCCATTTTCAGGCAGGGTCACAACCCTACACAATCCTCCTGTCTTATGGGGTCGATGAGCTGTGCGCACTTGCGAGATACTCTGTAATTAGAATGGCATCCTTTCCGAATAACGACCACCATCATGTTCCGTTATTACTAGCCATTGATGGTTTCTGCTTAATAGAAGTTGAACGTCACCCACACTTGATCATAGTTAATCATCAGTGGTTCTCACTAATGATTAACTGCCATACATTCAGATAAGCTTTTCGGTTACCCCGTTTCCTGTTTAGTCGCTCATCGATGTATTGGTCGATATAGGTTGGCTGCACAAAAGACATTTCACATAGCTGAGTAGCAAAAAAAAGGTTTAACTTCTTTTCTCAGACAAACTCAATGTCTCCCATAAGAATTGCGACTGACCTACACTACAGGCATTTTCAAGATTAAAACAACTATGGAAATCAGACGCCAACGGGTATTTCCGCAGACTAATGGCAGGGCGGCAATAGTAAGTTCACGAGCGGAAACGTACTCCTTGCTATAGTTGTAAAATGCACAACAAGACGGTTGTGAAACGGTAAATGGAAGGTGGTGTTCTTAAAAGGTTAATGATACAATGGTTATCAAGGAGGTAGCGTCTCACTCCATTAATTGGGTGCCTGAAGCGACTACGCACGTCGAGTTGGATTTTTGAGTGGAAAACAAGTGGAGTTGAAACACCTGACACAGTTTGATGGCTCACTGATTAATTGTTACGATCAGGAAATTTCGTACCGAACAGAGGACATACATTTGTGCACCCTAAGTGCGGCTGAGAACAGTAAGAGCTTCTTGTAACGAAGAGCCTTTTTGAAGGTTCGTGGCATCGAAACCTCGTTATTTGTCTTATCCCAGCAGGTATCTGAATAACTCCAGCTTGATATGTTCGCCGCTGGACGGGTGTTAAGTCACTGTAATCGGTAGGTAAAACCATTCATTCAGCAGACATCAACAGAACATTGGGCGACGCAGTTGGCCCAGGATAGTGCAGGGAAGTGAAATAGAGGAGCTTGTGGTTGCGACCCGCAATGTTACTTGTTCGAAAAAGGCAACCAATTAGAGCGTTACGTTGGCTAGTGACAGATTTTCATGTGTGATCGCCAAAGCCATCGTAATGGACGTCGAATCGTGTGAGAAAATAGAGCAATAGTTGGAAGGGTAGGTTTTCTGAGTGGCGCAGATAGGTGTAGACGGACACGCCAATGCAGCCAGTGCAAGGTCACACACAGCAGTTCCTATATTTCAAAGTATAAGCTGAACACCAATCACAATTGATCGCAGCTATCGCATTCTCAGACTTTTCAGTCAACCCCTGTGAATGAGAACCACCATACCCACCTTTACTCCACTTTAGGCACGAGTGAATTACTATTTGCAGAAGCTCAGCCGCATTTGTTTGTGAGCACAAAACGAATATGGCTGAGCGTTTGCATATGGTGATTCAGTCGTGCCTAATGTGAGGTCAGTGGCACATTGGTCAACACGGTTGTTTCACGAAAGTGTTGCCGGAGTTCCAGTCCTGATCGTTGACGAGCCCTAACAAGAACGAAATTCGAGTATAGTGCTTATTTTCGAAAGGGGCCGACAAAAAATTCCATGGGTATACGACAGCTGTGACTAATTATGAAGGGTGTTCACTTTATATAAACCAAAATCCCTTTCTGCTCACACGTTAACATTTTGTTAGAGCCCGTTATTTTGTCGTTGTGCGTCTACTGATTGTGCTGTGCGCCACTTTGGTACAGGTGACCTCCACGTCATGGTTCCACGTGCAAATGTGCGTTCATTGTCTCATTAGCGTTCAGTCGCCACTGTCTACTATTGTGGAACATATCGACGAATTCCCCAACTCCTGTCCCCATTATAGGCTTTTTATTCTCAGTCGACATGCTAAATGTAACAAACAGTGCGATAACGTTTTTTATTTGCAACAGTCATGGTTGAGGTGAACATGAAACTGACATAAAATGCAATGTACGCCTAGCATGTTAGGCGAAAGTATGACGTAATCACTCTATCGCTGTTTACTGGTTGATTGTGTAACCGTCATCACGACTAGTTTACCGAAATGATCTCCGTGGACGTTACCTTTATCACCCAG
>JTDE01022256.1:10144-46012 GCA_014338405.1 Paragonimus skrjabini miyazakii
ATTCCCCAACTCCTGTCCCCATTATAGGCTTTTTATTCTCAGTCGACATGCTAAATGTAACAAACAGTGCGATAACGTTTTTTATTTGCAACAGTCATGGTTGAGGTGAACATGAAACTGACATAAAATGCAATGTACGCCTAGCATGTTAGTCGAAAGTATGACGTAATCACTCTATCGCTGTTTACTGGTTGATTGTGTAACCGTCATCACGACTAGTTTACCGAAATGATCTCCGTGGACGTTACCTTTATCATCCAGCATCCTGTGTGCCATCACGAATTGTTGACAGGTTAACGAAGTCGCGAAGTTTGCCTTCATACGAAAACCAATTCGAGCCAAACTAAAAAATACGGTGGTTCGAATTTATTTCGTTACACCTATAATCATAAATGATGTCCTGAAAAGCTTGATGTTTTTATCGCCACGTGGTGGTGTCAAAAAGTTAGAACTACAACGCATACGGGTGTTGATTGTGCGCACACTGAAACCTGTTTGTTTCGAGCGATTAACTGCCGGACTGCACTGCTCATATTTTCCAGCTAAAACTTCTTGCATCGTCGCTGAAACTTTCCAAAAATGACTACCCGGGTTTAATGCTTTAATGAGAAGACAAGATCACCAAATGATCCTCCTATTCGATATTGTCACCAGGCAAAAATTGCTAACGATATTGGGCATAGATTCCACCGAGTTCCTTTAGCCTAAAGTTATCCCATAACTGCAGCCTATCGATGCTGGCATAAACTACTCTTTCGAAAATTACTGATGACGGTTGGTTGAGTTGGCCGGTTCACATCACCCAATGGAATTAAACGTTCGTGATACCGTACGATTTTGTATGATGATGTGGAACCGTGTGACCTCATTAAAAATTGGCATTTGTTTGCGCCACCTGTCTTTATTGCTGCGCCTCCAGGTATCCTCATCATCATAGACAGTAATACATCCGTGGTTCACACTGACGCTTAACTGCCACAAAACCATGAAGGGAAAAATGTCAAACCGGGGGCGGGAAGGGACCTAACTACTAAAATAGCTACTTCTGTATTCAAACATTCGAAATCTTGCAAACAAACAACCAAGCTGTAAGTGATAATAAGGTGTCATCAGCAACTCTTGTAGATACTCTGTCCTGGTTACTTTCAAACTGTTCGCACCATGCTCAGCATCGATGAGTCTGATCTCATGATGTAAGCTGAATATATCATGAGAGTTGCTTGTATTGAGTCCGACAAGCAGCTTAGGGGCGCGTATCTTCGGGATTTTACAGTTACTTACAATAGATTACTTTCGACTCTACTGTCCGTAAGCTAGGCCGACGAAACAGCGAACGTCCTTATGCGCCACCTTGAAACAACGGAAGTTAATAAAAAGAGTGCGTGTAAGTTCCAGAAAATCAGCAAAGTTCTTGTTCGTTTCACATTGTACGAAAGGTTTACAGCGCTCACTGTTAACGGCTTTGGCAGCATACAAAACAGTATTCTTACTACCAGTTGATTATGACCATAAGCCTTAGCGAGTTAGAACGGGGTCCATTCATGTTTGTAGGGAGCCAGTTGGGTACACAGATGAAGTAGTGCGATCTCTCTTCACGTGTTGCACATCTGTCCGTTGTTACTATTCGGCAGCAAAGTCGTATGAATTATTGTCATCTCATCCACCTTCCAATGTTCGTAAACTGCTTTCCTTTGATAAACTGTAACTTTTCCCATTGTCGTAAGCCTTTGCTGACCTCTGTAACCTATTCGGACATTCCTGTTTGGATCATGCAGACCTTACGTAATTGAAGACTTCCGATTAGATCGACAGAAACCGGCTGTTTGCCCTGAATTCTGAAACGTGGACAGTAGAGTAGGTGCCTAATTAGGACTGTTGCGACCAGTGTAACTCTATGTACAAATTCGTCCTGAGTTTGTATACTTTGGGTTTTTAATCTAGGATGCATAAAGCAGTCTATCAGTCTGTTTTTAAAACAATTTTTGTCTCTTATTTTCTCCTTACAGGTAGCTGCCAGAGCAGGCTGCAGGGAAATTGTGTCTGTCCTGTTACAACACTCGCCTGAGCTTATCCACACCAAGACGTCAAATGGTCGTACCTGCTTGCACTGTTTGACCTCCTGTCAGATGAGTGCTACAGATCCGTATGAATCGTGTAAAATTGCACAAAACCTATTGGATCGTTTCCCGCAGCTATTGTTCATTCCAGATGCTTGTGGCACTATACCTGTGTTTGACGCTTTGCGAAGGGGCAATGTCATTCTTGCTTCGGGGCTTCTACGAATTGATCCCGATAAGCAGCTTGAACACTGCGATAAGCTAGGTTTAAAGGCTGTGCATGTAGTTGCTGAATCGGGAGAGGTACGTGACGATTATTGGTTCTATACCAACAAAATAATCTTTTATCCCTCAATCTCAGTGGAATATTCTATATTATCAGCGTGACATTAGAACGAGTAGGTCACATGAACCACCACGTGTTTGATTACCTGCGTGTAATGGAGTGGTCTACTGTGTGACTAGGTCTCATTTCTGGTTTGACACTAGAATAATGACTCCCAAACCACAAACGGATCGGATGTGAGAGAATGTGTTATACATTGTGCTCAGGGCCATCCAATAAATCCTCAGTTAATTCACGACGTTTTGTTTTTAAATCTGAGCAATGTATTCTCCACACAGTACTCTTCTTGCCCCATTCTGCATAAGGTTTTCTTTGACTTTGTCGTTTTCTAAATTCTGTCCTTCAGACATAGTTTGCGCTCTTTTCTCTTCTGAACACTGAAAGTAGTGAAAGTGATTATTCCTGTTGAACACAGCGCCAGTCAACAGGACGAGAAAAGTCACATGAACCGCAACGTCGAGTGATAGCCTTGTAGGACGTGACCCCCTCGTTATCTAGCTGTATGCAAAAATGCGAATCATACAGTATCGTATAATAGCTTTAAAGCCATTGAATTAATTTGAGGTGGTTTTGACACCCTAGTTCTTCCCAGACAGCGATTTAAGTGAACAGATGTTGGGCTGTACCATGCTGTTTCTCATTTAAACACTAGTAGAAACGATGGTTTAGCTTGCTGTAAACCTTCATTTGTTTAGCGTAGTACTTTTATCTATGTTATAGACTACGCGAATCCATACCATACTCGGCGACTCACACGCTGGTTGGTTTGCCAGCATATCATTGATTAATCAGTGTTTTGCCCGTCTGCTTTCTGTTTTGTATCTCTGTGCTTGATTGATCTTTCAAGCTTGCTCTCAGGATGTACAGCTATTTGCGGCAGTCCAATCGTTTGATTGGATCACCTGCGTTGGTGAACTCAGGTTGTATTGATCGATTGGGCTTTGGTTGTGATAGCGAGTGATTCTCGAACAGGCTTTTATTGACCTCCACATGAATTAATCGATTGCTTTGCATACTGTCTTATTCTTCCTTTTTCAATTATTTTTAACCAGTTGCACAGCCCGTAGCTTCTGACATTGTATGTCATCTTGCCCGCACCTAGATTGTCCTTGGATATATTTCGGAGAGCATTCGTGTGTTTTCAAATGAGCCCATTTATCTTTGCCAACACCTTAATGGGATCGGATTTGTGCAGTGTACGCCATTGCCTATCCTAGTGTAACCCCATCTAATATGCAGAGTTTATCGACTTCTGGCGTTTGTTTTACCTGGACCTCTTCCCCAATCGCTAGGAGGATGGGTAATACTTTTGACCAGTTGTTGAGAAATTAGTTGATTGAGGCATTGATAAACAACTTCCGATAACCGTGCTTCAGATTGAGTTAGAGTCCAGGATTCAGAAGCAGTGTTCCTGTTGCCCCATGGAGAAAGCACTGATCTGGACTGGTTCCAATTTCTACTGATGGTGTGTTGTTTTCTGGGAGCACAAACAGGAATGTTTAGTTAATAGTTTTGGTAGACTTTAAGATAACCTATGCCTTTCCATTTCATTGATGATGGTATTGACTGGTAAACCAGTGAGCTAATTCCCATTTCTGATTGAAAGCACGTAATTCTGCGGTGGTCAGCTGTGGTCCATTACTCGAAATCAGTCCTCCCAGTATTTTGTGCCTGACGAAGTGATATTGCAACTGGTTTCTTGCAGTCTGTTTGCCAATTATGTTCAGAAGGTCGATTTCAAAGAAATTGCAGAAATAGTCTACATTTATTTAAAATCAGAACAAGTTAACGAATATATGCTTTCAAGAAACTCATCGTCAGTTTGTTACGTCTCTAAAGGTTGAATAATTGATGTCGATTGAAATATGTGGAGAACGCAGTGGATAGTGAGAAAGCAATCAAGTCAATTCTATCCACCAATTGAGTGGTATTCTGCCAGTGTTAACTCAAGATGCATAAACGGGCTAAAACCTATGCGTTCTATCATACCTTGATTTTATGGGCTCTCGAAAATTCAGAAGCCTATTCAACAGCGTAGGCCGACACTAGACATGTATAATAGTCCTTATTATAACGTCGCTGAATGGCTCGCAAAAATTTTAGAACCAATACGCCATCTGTATCAACACAATCTGTGTGACAATTGAATTTGTAGAAATTATGAAAGACCCAACTATGAGTAGCTGATTCGTGTGTTCACTTGATGTTGTCTCACTGTTTACAGACGTGTCATTTGATAAAAACCATCGACTGCTTATGTGAGTAAATTAATGTCTTGGATTAGATTACCGATTCCGACTGCCTCTGAAGGAGTTGCTTCTTCGTTACACATTCAACGTGTAATTTATATCTGACAGATTACATCATGGGCAAATAGATAGGGTAGCTATGGGATCTCTTTCGGCTCTTTGCTTGCGGATATATTCATGAACGAGGTTGAACCTAAGCGGACGAAAATTTCGATTGACGGCTTATGTTTCTGCCGCCGTTATGTAGATGATTTGTTCGCGGTAACCGATAGTATGGTCACAGTCGATGATATTCTGCGCCTCTGTAACACAGCCACTCCTTCTATACAGTTCACATCAGAAGCAAAAATGAACAGCTGGTTTCTTTTATTGTTACAAACATGGCATAAAGGGCACCACATCCTCTGGTTGGTCGTAATCATCATCATAACAGCCACGAGACTGACCAAAAGGTACTGCGGCTGAGGCTGCCGCTCACCTCGACAGTGACGTGGAATATCTTAGAATAAAACGTTACTAAGAAGGTTGAACATTATTAAAGGAAGACTAAGCGGAAGAACTAGAAATGGTATGGATACAGGCACGCCATTGACTGCGACACATTGCCATCTAGGATAGCGTCTCTAACCAGCAGATTGAGTGATCACGAGAACCCCATCCAGGCAGGCGACACCTACCCACTTTGCTCAATGGAACAGTCAAGGTCTTCATATTTCGTGACCACGTTGTTAGTTGACCACCACGCGGTTTTATCCAACTGTTGGTGGTCTCAGCATATAATGCCCGGTACGGTAAACGATCAGATGACATACGGAGTACGTGACCTAACCATCGCAGGTTGCGCAACGTGAGTAGTTGACCAGTTGATTGCGCATCCCGAGCGCTCCGGAATACACACCGGCGAACGACCACATTGCTCACGCGATCAGTCCACTTAATATGGGCCAATTGGCGGAGACAACGATGGTCAAACACAGCAAGGCTGTTGATCCCTTCATTATGAACAGGTCATGTTTGTGAACCATAAAGCAGAATGGAACTCACACAGGCATTATATACCCTTCCTTTCAGCGACAATCTAACGTCTTCTCGACGCCACAGATGACGCAGTTTGACAAATTCAACTCGTGCCTTTGCAATCCTTGTTTATTTCTCATCGGCCACATTACAGGCTACCAAGGTAGTACTACCCAAGTATGTGAAACTGTACACAATCTCGAACAGGTTAGCTGCAAAAATAAAGTTGGAGTGGAAATGTCCGTCTCTTGAAGCAGCACTTTGCACTTTGAAGGTGCGAGGCGCATTCCATACAAATCAGCTTGGTAATGTCACTGTCGAGAGAACGATAACTTCTGATACTTCCCGGTCATTTATACCGCGGAAGGGGGACTTGAGAGACCCCACCCCGAGTCTCTGACTCAAAAGTCTGACCTGCGAGACAACAGGGTATAGGGTTTTCTTGGGAGACTCCACCCGGAGCCAATGACTCAAGAATCCGACTCACTTGGCAGTGAGGGGCTTGCCTACCCCGAGGGTGCTGTTAATAAGACATTGATGTCTGATTCTGAGCACTGCTGCGCGCAATGGATGTACTCGAAGCTACATCAGGCTTTTGAGAGATAAAAAATGTTTTTCGACCGTATTGGCTAATACTCCGGCGGTCACGGTCAACCACTGGGTGATCGGAGTGCCGCAACTATGAAAATAGTTTTTCTGTATGCCCATAGGATCGTGCCTCACTACCTAAGCACTACTACGCGGTCAGTAGTGCGACATACAATCCTATGAGTGTAACTGCTTTTCGTCTGACTGCTCCCCTTTGGCCTGTCTGACAAGGTTGTACCTGGAAGGACCGGAGTCCTAGTCAGCATAGCCCGCCGGATCAAAACAGTACACAAGCCCGACCACCTCGGCAAGGTAGCGGTATAGGTCGGGTCGAGTCTCTAAGAGACCCATGCTCGACAGCCTGTCACTCAAAGACGATGTAGCAGTCGATTTTCTCAATCATAAGCTCCACAACATACTGCTGAGAACCTTCTCAGCCACAATAACTGCCGTATTCATCGACCTTGAAGGTGTGTTTGATCCAGTGGATCGATCTACATTTAAAAGTCGCCTAAACGCAGGGATGTACCGACCATGCATGTGAACATGCTTTACTCCCACACTTCAGCTCAGCTTGGGATTTGCGGCATTTGGAGCAATGTACGTCAAAGTCATCTGCTTCACCGCTTTTGTTTACTTCTGGCATAGACGAAATAATGGGGAATTGTCTGCGGTACTCACAAGATACCGGCATGGACCTGTTAACTGATGGAAAAGTGTCTGATGTTGATTATGTTCGACAATTTCCACACAGTATTGAACGCTGTTTAGCGCTCTGCTAAATATTTCTGAATGCAGTTTTTAGCCTCTAATTGGTAGGTCTTTCTGCAAGGATACTGTGATTACGTAGATTTGATGTTGCATGATAAAGTTATGGATGTTGTTGATTGGTTTGTGTACTTGGGAAGCTGCATTAGCGACAGCGGAAATGTAGGGAATGAAATAGAAACACGTGTCTTTAAGACTGGGGCGCTATTCGCTAATCGGGGACAGCTTTGACGACAGAGCGATGTCTATTTGTGGCTTACGGGTCGCGTATATGAAGCGATAGTGAGGGCTGTGCTACTTTATGGCTGGAAAACATGGCCGCTCACGGAAACGGACGTGAACCGTCCCCTGGTACATGACCACCGATGTCTGTGTTCGGTTGCTCGAATCGGGTGGAACCAACCAGTATTCAACGAAGAGGTTAAGAAGCGGGTATTTCATAGTGACGATCAAGCGAGTTTTGTTCAATCCTTACGTTTACACAGACTTACATGTTAAGGCCATGTCAGCTAGTTGTCTGTTACATGGAACACTCATTATCGGTGTGGCGGCCGACTGAGGTAAGGTACGGGGTGGTCAGATGATGAGCTGGCACAGATAAATGAAGCCGTTCGCCATGGGGTTGTGTACCATACCTTGAGTTTGCCTCTCCGGCTGGGGACCTCGCGACTGATAGAGTTGGTGACTGAACACATTGGGTGGGATAGCGGCTAACTGGGCTGACTGGCATGAATGTTGTCGTTATTCGGCGGAGTTGTTTGTAACGTAAGTACACTTGACGACGCGAGACAGTGGAAGCCTTAGGGAAGTTGTCTTTCTGATGACTCTTTACTTTCACTCAGCTTGCTCGTTTGATTGCAAGTTGTACTTTGATGTTGAATGTAGATTTGATTATTATTAGTAGTTAGGCCCCTTCTTCTCCCCTTCTGCTTTTGTCCTCTTCCTTACAAGAGATTACTTTTTTATTCTGTGATAGTTAAACATCGATGTGAACCACTGTTGTATTACTCTCTGTGATGATGATAATGATGACTGGTTCAGGTGTACGCGCATGTTGTCTCATAGCGTGGAAGACAAGGTGCCTGTTCATACAAAAAAATTGGTTGTTTCTTATTTTTCCTATTGCTATGTAGCGGATGGTATTGGCCGGACGACCAGGCAGCTTGGTGAACGCTTTGGGGAGGATCACACAGTATGGCTTAGAAATGGAGTCAGAAAATCATTACCTAATGTTCTTGTAGACACGGGTCACAACGTGAACTTTGGTCATTCTTTTTGTCGTCTATAGAACGCCCGGATAGCGGACATTGTCCATGCAATGTCAGAACATAGCAATAGCTGAAGCGGTCATTCGGTTACGTCGTTCTGTGTTATTTTGTCATTTGTCCCTTCAAATTCTTGAACTCCATCTACTCACTAATGCACATTCCATTCATCTTGAGTCAACATAAACAGACTGTCCAAACCAACCTATTGGTGGGTAGTATTTATTTGGTTGCCTTCTCATTGTCCAGTTGTAACTGCGTATTTCTCGCATTTCAACCGACATCTGTTAGCCTTCAGAACTGCGGCTATTTGATGTAAATTTTCCGAAAACCCGTTCGTCAATTTGTTATTCTTCTCAGTGGCTACGTAAGTATTTTAAGCCTAGTTAATGACTAGTGATATCTGTTATCGCCGCTACCGTTCGCCAGCACCCTAGTTGAATGTTGAACAGTTTAGATCTATCCTCGTAGGTGCTTGTTTCAATTACTCAGGTCATAAGACCTCAAACTACCGAGTATTCACTACGAAGCCTTTAATGTTTTGCTAACCGATCACTCAAGTTGTACATAAGTACTAAAGATGTATGCAATGTTTTCCACTCATCGAATCAGTGGGAACATATCCGGAGACCGACAAGAATGCTTTTACCGTGAATAAGAAGCCAGTGATCAACTATCGTTTACGGACTTGCTAGTGACACGTCACTTGAACAAAGCCGAGCTAGGGAGAAAACGTGGAACGGATGATATTTACAATTCCATACTCATTTATCAGTTCTTTGTGTAGACAACGGAACAGAGCGGAAGCCGCATTAGAAGCCGAGCTGAGAAATTCTATGGATTTTATGTACAACAGGCAATATCTGTTGTGACATTTCACTCAAATCAAGTGCCACCGGTCTACATGCATACGTTATGTGGTCTTCGCTTGTTGCTGTAGTGCAGTGGCTATGTGTGTACACTAATTGTCAAGTTTTATGTTCGAGTCTGCGCTATTTCAAACGACCTTGCCCATTTATGAGTAATTGCAGAATACATACATATACGGTACCAAATACTCCGTGCCTAGGAGTACCGAGATTTTATGATCTCCAGATTTTATTCTTGACCAGTAGTGTTTGAAGTACTTCGGAAATTGAACACAGTGGGTTTCTTCCTCGGGACCCAAAGGCATCTTATTTAGACTTCGATATATTTCTGTTGCCCTTACTTTTTGCTCCTCTGTTCTGTTTGTAGTGGCTTCACTGTGCTCATCTTATTTTACTCTTTAACCGTAAATTATCATTATTGTTTCTCTTTTTTGTTTCTAGCTTGATAGCTTGAAGCTCATTGAGAAGCATCTGGGCTCGGGAACATTTGAATCTAAGGTGGCACTAGATTGTGTGGCTGGAATTGG
This sequence comes from Paragonimus skrjabini miyazakii, assembly GCA_014338405.1. Classification (NCBI taxonomy): domain Eukaryota; kingdom Metazoa; phylum Platyhelminthes; class Trematoda; order Plagiorchiida; family Troglotrematidae; genus Paragonimus; species Paragonimus skrjabini miyazakii. The sequence goes on from JTDE01022256.1 coordinate 19,831, forward strand.
TGGTGTTACTCCTCTTCATCTGGCTTGTCGTTCTGGTCAGCACAACATCGTCAAGCACATATTGGATTCATTTAGAAACTCTTCTGTCTGTGATCGTCCACTCCATCCTTTAATTTGTCCGTTGGACATCCGAGGCTGTTCTCCTATGTGGTACGCAGCCGTAGGATCTGCGGGTCTTGGAGGTACCTCTGTAACACAAAGAATCTGTTGTTTGAAACTTCTTTTTGACGCTTTACTGGCAATACCACATGATCCAGAAACATGTAGCTTCATTTCAGACCATGTCGTTTCCATCTTATCTTGCGTATCTAATGCATCGATTCATCAAGTCTTGGAAAATTTTGTTGTTGATTTGTTGCATTCCAATTAAAACGTATCAGTCATTTATAACTTGTCTTTCTTTCTGTATACGTTACTGTTAATCCGTCATAAAAATAATTTTCGCATGCGTTATCATTTTTGATAGGTGGATTGTGTCATCAGCTGCTTTCGGTAGTTCGTATCTATTACGTAAGATATGTATTAATTCTTCCTGCAGATCAAAACGAGTCACGTAGGTCATTAAATAACACAAGCATAAAGTAGATCACTATCTGCCGAAGGAAATTTAGAGTTATTTTGGATACGTGGCACCCATGTGTGCTATGAAACGCGCTCGTCGGTGTCCGGTATTTCAGGCCTGTTATAACCCTCAATGGATTGGGGATAATTGGACAAGGAAGGCGGAGGGTTTGCACAAACCGTTTTCATTCATCCGTGCACGAATTTTGAAGTCTTTTGGCTTTTTCCGTTGTGAACATTCGCGTCCCGATAGTTCTGAAAAGGGGATTGAACTTCGTAAACAATTCGGAGTGTTCTTTCCGGCCACTAGACTGTCGATGTCGGTCAGGTGGAAATCTGTGGCACTAAACATGGTCTTTTATGGATCGTTGCCGAGCCATTTCGGGAAATGTTCACGATTCCTTTCCGATGGCCACTGTGGTTCTTTCAACAACCAGCTTGACAACAACAGATGATGGAGTAAATAAAGTGACGAAGAAAATTAAGGTAAGTTATCCGTGAGATACGGCACGAGTACCGGACAAGCGTTGAAGGAAAAGGTGACCCATGCCGCATCGTGGTAACTCACAATTTGGCGACTAATGACCTCCCTGGTAGCTCTGTCCTGTATGATAGGCTCATAAAACTGCACTTTTTAGCCGCTACCTGATTGAGTGCATATTTCCATTGATCACCAGTGCTATCTGTAACATGCAAGCCGACCGTCTCTCCTGTGATCGTCCGTTACGCTTGCGGACCAACTTTAGGGCAACGTGGAGACACCGGGGGACAGCGCTCTTCTGAAGCAGGGGTTCCAACAACAGTCCTGAAAAAGGAAACAAGCATGAACCAAAAGCTCAGTAAGCCATGCACACGACTTACACAAACGAAAACTAAAACGGCGACGACAGCACAGCAGCACGCTCTGTTACGCAACTCAAATTCAATTTGTGCACGCTTGCTGGTTTTGACCGCACGTTACATTATCCACTTCGAATTTATGGACACTTGACTGTTTCCCGATGTTGATTGCGCCAGCGGCATCTTCGGGGTATTGGTATCAACTACGGCCGCTGATTTGAACTTCGGTTACTACGGTTGCTTTATTCTAAGTGCCAGCGGTTTGACGGTACGCAGCTCACCATGTGTAATCTACCGCGTTTCCTGTTGCGCAACCGCCGAAGGGTTAACAGTGCCTGCTGATCGACAGGGCATACTATGGCATGTCATTACATTGTGTAACAGGTTTAAACTATGAAGTTTTATAAAGCGAAAAGTCGGTTAGCGGAAATTTTGTATTCAGTTACTCACCGGTGGATTAATTACATATATATCAACAAAATCAAAAGTTATTTGTCACAGGTACATAGGTGAAAAGTCAGAACCAGGTTTTGCATACATCTCTCGAACGCATTTTACAACATCCCTTTGGGTACATGCTGCGATTTGCCGTTTAAATAACAAAGCCTAACAGTAATAGTAAAGCATAACGACAGAGGCCATAACCACACACGCTTCAATGCACCAGAACAATCTGGTATTGATAACTGAATATTCCTGTGCACAGAGGGGTGACTCCCATTTGTTTGTTGCTACTGTTTCCGCGATTTACACACGTCCGGGTGATCTCATTCTCGTATAACAATGCGACGAATAATTCTTTTCTTTCTGTAGTTCTTTTTCAGGCTAGTACATTTACGGAAACTGCTTCGAAGTGTGTCGTGAGACAACACGGAATCTGTGAAATGATAGTTAAAATGGGATGATACGAGCCCACATTGAAATCCACACGCCGACTGATTGACAGACAAGGCAGATTAACACAGCAGGTGAATTCTTACTGTTTATAATGGTAATAGTTTTAGTAAAAGTGGCAATGCGAAAAACGATGTCGACACTTAATGGGACTGACACTCCTCCCGTTTTGTCCTACTGGCTCGACCGTCTAGTCCGTTAAGCCGTACCTCCCGCCCTGTGGATTTTGGCTGAGAATGATGAAAATCGGAAATAAACTGAGAGCAAACCATAGTTTCTGGTTAATTCTGCGTTATTCTATGTTGACTTACTTGACTGAGATGTTCTACGCGGCCGGACTAAACAAAGTATGTTGGTCAAGACGGTAAATGGTCAAACTTTGCCTGTTTATTGTGTCCAGCTCTTTCAGATGCCTCAAGAAGCCTGCTTGTTACCGTCTTATTGGAGACTATTCTGCTCTTTCTTATTCATTCCAGTTTGTTGATACTGGAACTAGTACGGCTCAGTCACATCTGGTTTACTTGTCATGTTCTTCATTACGTCCTCCGTGTGATAGCTAATCTTTGTGGAATTTTCGATGGTGGTGTTATGATTTGCTTAACTAGCCAACGGTTACTGGCAAGGACAACTTTAGTCAAGACGTTAATAGTGTTATCGATTGTCCGGTGCTTATTCATACGTTTCAATTACAAAACTGTACCTGCGTCAACACCCGATGCTCGTGGGGCCGTCATGCACAGTTCACTGCACAAGACTAATCGGACGATTCACCTTCCAACGGTGCAGTAATCCAATAGTAATTGCTTTGTCAACTGGTTTGCTATCAGCCTTCGCGATCCGACACACAGACGTGCTCACTTATGGATATTGGCTGTGATCGAGTGAAGTATTTGCAGGACTATTGGTACCAGATTCGCACATTGAGTACATTTTAGGCCAAACGGTCAAGATCTAATGCTTCTTTGGGGCTAGGGTTTGATGACTTATCAATGGGTTATTGGCACATAGACGAACTTCAACCGATTGCTCGGAGTCTAAATATGTACCACCGGTTTACTGATAGCATATTTGTCGCCATATATGCAGCGAACGACCTAGTAAACCTTTTTCGTAGTTCCAACGCTTCTGCGCACACAGTTCGGTTGATTTCGGAAGATGATTTGAACAGTTCGTTTCCTTTTCTAGACTCCTGATTAACCAAACAACACGACTTCACTGCAAGACGAATATTTTACCGAAAACCAACTAGCCAACACACTAATTTTAACGGCTTTATGCTTCCTAAGCGAAAATATGGTTTGGTATAAAGCGTGACAATTGAAAAATGAAAATTCTGTGTTGATGAGGTCCTGGAACAGGGAGTACGAGTGATTAAAAAATGGATATAAAAAGGTGGCTGTCTATCCCTTCGAACTTGGTGACGAAATTTCTGAACGAGGTGATACTCAAGGCCGAGAAAGAACCAGCCCTTATACAGGGCAGTATTGCATTGGTTGCCTAAAGGTACTTTTTCTGTAACAATCTTGCAAAGCTAGTTTTTGCTACTGCTGCGACTGCAAACGATACATTATCCGGAAACTTGTATACTGTTATATATATATATATACATATATATATATATCCAACAGTACGTCGTACTGAGAAGCAAAGGATACTAAGGAACTCAAACAATACGCAGATGCAGACAAAAAAAATGTTGCCCAAAGTGATTGTCCACAAGCAGGTTACTGAGTTGCACGCATGCTGTTCAAACCAAAGACTGGTCTTATTTGAGTAGGTTGTTCACACGAGCAACACGAATCTGTCCTCACAACAATCTTACAAAGGAACCAGACTTGATTAATTCCGTCTTACAATCAAATGGTTACTCTCAAAAGTTGATAGAAAGGTACAGTAGATAGAAAGTACCATCCGAAGAGGTGGTCACTGTAGAAAAAAAGAGGGTCTATAGAAATTTGCCCTTTAAAGGTGACCTCATCATGTGGCAAACAACAACGATTTAGAAATTCACCTAAACGAACATTTAACGCAGCTGAACTCCGTGTTCTTTCTTATACGCAGACGCTACCCGTGCCTTCAATCAAAGGAGATCAGCCTACCGGTGCCATATCGCATTGTGTTTACCAATTTACATGTAACTACGGAGAAAGTTACATAGGCAGAACCGAAAGACGCCTGATCTCCAGAGTGGGGGGACACTTGCCTAAATGGGTGCGAAAGTTCTTGTTATCGGAGAACGGCAGTGTTGAACAGAGAATTCAGAAGCAGTTTTTGCAAAATGTAAAGTTCAGTGAGCATTGTGAAGCTAAACAACAAAATCAACAACCACACAAACACACTTACACACATCCATACACATCAGTTATCAGGGCGATCTCGTATTGACGGTCAAGTCTTTCTGTACACAGAGGGGTGGTTTCCTTTTGCTAATTGCTGCTGCCTCCGCGAACCGAAGAAGCCCTGGATGTTTTGTTGCGTAACGTATCCGAAACGCCTTCTCCAGGTTCAGTTGGGGTCGACAGGTGACGGGCTATGGATGACGCAATGTTGCTGAAACACGCAAACAGCCAGCTTCCTCGGTCGCTAAACGTGTCCCAACCGCTGGTCACGCTATCGATCCAGCCTGTGCATTCACAATCCTGTTGCGTCATTCCAATTCAAGATTCTTGAGGTTTGTTGAAGCGGTCGCAATCAATCGCTTCAAGTCAGCTCTCTGTGTTCAGAAACAACCGTTGGTGAACTTGACACTTCCCTGGACTCAGTGACCTATCTTAACCGACCTATTGATTATCAACCCCCGGAAATGTTTGTTATAAAAAGAACCAATCCCTGTTGTTAATTTGGTACTGACGAGACAATACGAGATGCTTGCATCCACCAGTTCTCGTGTTCTTACCGGTTTGTTCAAACTATTCAAGGTAACCAATTTTTTAAAACTTGATTTTACTTTGAAAATCCTCATTCAGCCACAGGACAAATGAAGAAATAGAATAAGCCCCCACAGAGTATAGGCCCTACTCTCCTTTGCTGTTAGCGACGAATTGACGCTCAGATCCCAGCCCAAGATTAGCGCAATTCAGCGTAGCGTTAGTCAACCTTACTAGCTTCACAAGAAGACCCTTTTAGACCAACCATTTTTTATGTCAGTTTGGCGGTTTCGTAGTCCGATAGCAATACAGAAGGCCTATCAGCACATGCGCCTTGAGGGCAGAAGAGATTGTTTACAATCAAGCCATCAGACACAACGAGAGTCCGAGTGAGATAATAATCACCAGAAATTCAACTGCTAATGAAATAAACGGTTAGCCGTGATCAGACTCTTTGCTGGAGAGCATTTTAACGGCGATTCCTTAGCTGGAAAGTGGAAATGGGAGTGAAGTCATTTTGTAGATCAAACTATTGAGGATATTTTTACCGCATGAAGCTATATGATCTGGTTGGGACAGACCAAAAGTGGAGTATATGAGGAGTGTAGCGTTTGGCAGACGTGAACTTATATTGTGTACAACTCTGCTTTTATAACTCTGTAATGACGTTAGCCAGGTTGTGCTCAAAGAACAACGTTGATCGAGGTGGTCACTCAGTGGTTTGTCTATTCTGCTTGGATCTTTCTAAAAAAAATTAGAATTTCTAATAATGGTCAGGTTGCCCGATCGTCTCGAAATGAAGACTCAGTAACTGTCCTGTTAACTCCAATCGATGATATGCACTACTGACGAGCTCTAATGAGAGCGAGACTCGAGTCTAGTGCTTCTTTTCGAAAGGGGCCGATTGGATAGTCTATGGGAATGCGACAGCTGCGATCAATTGTGGGTGATATTCAAATTGAAATAAACCAAAATCCCCGACTACTCATCAGTAATTTCTAATAACTTAGCTTTTACACTCTGGAACAATACTGTAAACTGTCTTCCACCAATATACCTAATTCACTGCGTACTTCTTATTGCGGATATTGGTGTGCGAAGACACGTGCATACGGTAAAGTACGTTGACAAAGTTTGTGATTCATTGACTCGAGACCTGAAGAAAACGTCAGCGCAACTCAAAGTAGTCTCTGCACATGCCAAGTGCCCGTACTTCGCGCAAGTGATAAACTGGCCAGTCATGTGCTTATTCTTTCGGTAGGTTCTGCTGGACGAACCACTGGCTAATTGAGAACACGTTCGTGAACGCCACCCAGCTCACTCCATGACGAATATCACAAACTCGCTGTTATTTGACCATTAATTCAATCAACTGGAATGTGTGTATACCACCTCACCTTGTGTGCGTAGCTCGATCAAGCATTGCAGTTGTCTTCTGTTAGTCATTCAAGTGACTAAGAGGAACGCAAATAAGATCAGTAGTTTTTCAAAGTTGGAAATGTGGTAACTTTCTTGTGGTGCCGAGCCTGGTTCATTTTGTCTGTCACCCAGAATTCCTAGTCTTGTGTTAACATGGATCGTAATTTAAAATCTCAAGGGCAAGTGTCTATAAAAGCAGGTATTGCTTACTGACTTACTCACTGACCAATGAAGCCTGCTTCAGTGAAACATGTTAAGAGGATGTTAAGAGGTGACTTTGCTAATTGAGTGGCCACACGCCAGACCGAGTATGCACGAAAACTTATCCTGACCCTTCGGTACGATTGGACGTCATTTCAGATAGTATCGAATAAAATAACACTTGTTTCTAAACAGACCGGCTGTAAATTTCAACTGAATGAGACCACTGATTAAATGTGAATGATGTTCAATTGAGTAGAATGTAGCTTGCAGCCTTCAAGTAGAGTGAAGAAATGTGAACGTGAAGCATCAAAATTTTGGCCTCGGTGAGGTGGGTGCAAGATAGTAGAAAGTTGACATAGTTTTACACTCAGTTGTCCTATGAACTCTACAGTTCTGTTCAGGAGTCATTGAGATTTTGAATGAGTTGGGTGACATTGTACACTCGGGTACGAGAGTGCAATTGACTGTTTTAATTTTATCATTCGGTTTAGTAAATATTAGAATGAGTCTGACAAGAAGGGGCGACTGCTGTCTTCAAGGATTTGTCAGCAAAAAGCTTACACGCTTCAAATTAGACTCCATAATAATGCCAGTGCCTCGGGCTCGATATTCTATGGTATTATTCAACGGTTTGAGCTGTTTGATTTGAATGCCATGAAAAACTTGATTACAATAATGTAACGTCAGCAGGGGATTGTGAAAAATTTGATGAATCTTAAAGTACTAATGAGTAGTAGGGGATTTTGGTTCTTTTTATATAGTTTGAACAACACCCTGCCAATCGCAGCTGTTGCATTCCCAATCTTGAAGTGAAGCAACGATCGATTGAAGGTTCTGTCAAACTGTTCCGCTGATTTATCTGGAAGCGTCATTAATGTAGATTGGTCAGTGCATATTGTGGTATAAAATAATTCTGTGCTCTCTGAATGATAGCCCTCTGGGACAGCCCTTAAATATGTCAATTCAGGTGTTGTTCCATAAGACACTGGCCACAATTGTGAAAACCATACATCTATATCCTTCGAAGTATTCATGGAAGTGTTACGTTGGTTCGATTACTGCATCAAGCCGCATAAACTGTCGCAATAGTATTAAACTAAAATTGCAATAAAAATTGCACCCAAGACAACGCCATCGGAATAATGTGGAACGGTAATCCTTTCTGCTTACAGAACTTCACTTGCGCAGGCTTACGAGAGAAAAAGCGAAAGAATAGTCCCTTGGGGTACCGCAGATTTGGTTATCACGTGAAAAGACACGTTTTTGCAACGCGTCACAGTTTGTTGAAACAATCATCTGGTGCGGTAATTAGGCTCGGTTGTGTTTCACAACTCTGTAGCAGTTCATACAAGGTTTGCATAGTTTACACGAATGAAATTCTGCTGTGGTCCAACAAACACACAGACGAGTGACCTTGAACCTTGTCTAACGTTGGTGGAATTACATGGAAATGACAGGCTACAATATTTACTGTGTACCAAAACCGTAAGATAATACTACTTAACGTAGAGTGATGTTGCCTCACATACATAAGTGGGTTATTATTAATATTAATCTTGTATATGGGTTTGCATTGAAAAGATAATATTAATGGGGAAGATGGATCTGAAAGGCAAAACCCACATAAACTACTAATATGTTTAAGCCTTCAGAGATGAACTCATTGTAGATTTAAGACAAATCATCTCATAGTGATCCCATCAAATTTAGCCACGATGATGACTTTTTGAACCCTTCCGACTCTTGTCATTCCACTGTCACTAGAGTTTGCCGTTTGTATAACGCAAAGCTCATGAGAAGACAAAATACAACTGGATCTGCTTTTCCACCGTCTAAATAATCCGGTTCCTTTGCTGTTCTTTCAAGATAAATATGCTGAGAGAAACTTTATGGAAAGCGGGAAATTATTTTATACAGCGAAACGGATAAATAAGATAGACAGCGTTGATTATCAAGTAAGTATTTCCATTGATCAAAAGGAAAAAGGATTCTGTTGTTCCCAAGGCTTTGTGGGCATATTGGATGGATGAACTCAACCAGATAGCTGGTAAACTAAGACAAAGTCTGCGTGTCTGAAGATTTACGCTCTTTTCTTGCTTTTTGGGGAACTTGTCGATTTTGGTGACTTCGATTTTGAATTCCTTCCCTTCAGGGATTTTTTACTTTTTATGGGTGATGCTTTGGGCGAAGGAGCTTGATCAGGAATATCTTCCTTCTTCACATATCTTGATACCAACCATTCAGGAAGCAATTCTTCGTCCGGAATGGTTAATGACACTTCACTTGCACTTCGCTTGAAGTCACCTGCTACGAAAGGATCAATAACTTTCGGGGCGGGTAGACCATGCATTGGCATGAGCGGATCCACCACAGGCCTAACGAGTAATGCGTCGTCCAAAGCAAGCAGTGTCTCATCGTACCAACGCAATACTGTGCGGTCGCAAATCAGATGCAATTTGTTATTCCAACGATCAACAACACATGCAGTTCCATTTTTCCCCAGGCTGAAGTGACCTGGTCGAACCTGTTGATAGGCATCGATTTTCCAGGAACCCATGTAACATGTTTCCCCATGCGGAAGTGAGGGTTTCCATGGCCCGGGAGGACGTTTATCTTCCGTGTTATAAACTCGCATATAACCTGCGCGTGAATCGGATACGACCAACAGGCCCAACGAGTCCACTTGTACTCCGAAGGGTTCACCGATAGCCAGACGATCTAATCCCAGCTCAGTGTACCAAGTGAGTTCTACCCGGTCTATTTTCGATAAAAGTGTTCGTCGACAAATCCAGAAGACCTGTATCCTAGGAGGTCTAGTAGCAGCAACAAAAAGTTTATCAAAACTGGAAGCGCAGCCACCTGAGGACGCCAAATGAATGCAAGTGCTCTCATCCTGATATGCGTTTTCAAGACGAACATCAAGTGGTTTCATATAAGCCGCATCAAACAGCTTGATTCGTTGAATCGGTTGAAAAAGTACGAAGAGAATATCTTCATTGGCACATAGCCCCACTGGGGTACAGTCATCCTCTAAAGTGTACTTTGGTTCCGCCGTTTCACCCGGTGTAGGCAGGGAGTTCGGTTCAGGAACTTCTGCCACTTGATATTTGAAATCAACTTTGATATCTTCCTTCAGTTCGATTGGATCATAAAGTACGAGCGTAGTTTTCTTGGCAGTAGGACAAGTCACAAGTACTGCTATTCGTCCGGTTTTAGGTATTTCAACCATTATTCTTGGCTCTCCGCGGACTGTGATACAAGGTTTGTATTGGGACATCTGTGCACTAACTGGATCAAAAGTCACAAGTACTGCTATTCGTCCGGTTTTAGGTATTTCAACCATTATTCTTGGCTCTCCGCGGACTGTGATACTAGGTTTGTATTGGGACATCTGTGCACTAACTGGATCAAAATAGTATCGAAGAATTCTGCGTTGTGGTGGGTCGGTCACCCAGATGTCGCCCCAGCTAGTGATCACCGGACAATACGGAGTCCAAAACCATTCTTTTCGTTCGAACGTTAATCGGTTAGCATAAGGATACCAGACCTGCCTTCGAAGACGGGATAACAGTGAACCTTTGGGAGGGTTTGGTGGCGTTGGAGGTCTCGGTGGTGGAACAAAAACATATGGTTTTTCAGCTTCTGCTGCATTTGCTTCTGGGGATTTATTTGCCTTCGGTGAGTTCTTGCCTTTCGGCGAACCCTTGCTTTTCGGTGACCCTTTCGACTTCGGAGATGGCATGACCCACCAGGATGTTAAAAGTTTGGCATACTTTAAAATGTACGATTGATTTTTATTGATCTAGACAGATATTCCTTCGAGGATGATTGTCACGTGACACTGAGGCAAACGGCAGAATGATGCTTTCAAGTGGATTCTTCACTTTCATTAATAAACCGTTGCTTGGGACGTTAGTCAATAACCAGTTCCATGAAAATTTGTTGAAGTGTGGAGTTAACGAAAATGTTGATTGCAAGCGATTTATCGGGATTGAAGGTTGTTGAAAATAGTGATAGGCTTGATAATCGTAGTGCTTTAAGTGTTTGGGTGTTTTCCGAACTTGACACTTAGATTGAAGACGTTTTATCATAAGTTGAAGTGACCTCATCGCTGTGTATGAGCTTTATCGTATAACTCTGTGATTGGGTAACAAGCCGCTTGCAATCTAAATGCCAAGCTTGGTGAACAACCAAACGTGTAGATATAAGAAGCATCTTCGACCCTAGGTCTCCTGGCATCGAGCTTCACTCAGCAGCTTGGTTGCTGAAAAACAAGGCTTACTTCTTGGTACACTGAGTTCCATTTGATCACTTCATCAGGGCAGAAATAGGTCATGCACTGTGGTATGGTAACATTACGTTTGCTCTCAAGAATCCCAAACGTAAGAAAATTGGGCTGTATATGTCAAACATTTGGATACAGAGAATGAGCAGACACATAAACCTGTCAAAAGTTAACCACCCTGAATCGAGCAAAAATGTGACCGTGAGTCGTAGCACTGAGTCCCTCGCAAAGCAACTTGGGGTGATCACTATCTTCAGTTCTCCAGTTTTGTCCCGACTGCATACAAACCATGATTTATTCGAAACCCTTTTTCACAAAACTAGGCATATTTGTGTCTCTGATAAGCTACACCAGAACAAAAGATACTGAACAAATCTTTAACAGCTACTAGCCATCCTGAGAAATCCACTGAGGCTTACAATAAGATGAAGAGGGGGTAATGAGCCCATTCAAGCAATTCAGAAAAAGGATACATTTATGTTTTTGAAATTGTACAAAGATCATCTGGTGATTGATTTCGAACACATATTATGTCTGTTCAACTTTGTCCTTGTCCTACCAGGCAGTTGAGCTTAGTTGTTTTTGCTTATTTTGAGAGTGAAGTTACTCAAATTGATCCCCTTCCGCGGCATAAACGACCGAGACGTATAGAAAGTTGTCGTTCTCTCGACAATGACAGCATTCACTCATCACGCCTTTCTTCTTCTATCTCTTCCCCCAAGTGTTCTGCCTTCAGTGTGCCTTCGGACAATAATTTTTTTCTGAAGTCAAGACAACTAACAAACATTGGTCCCCTAATGTTTGCACTCTCCGATAATTAGGTCAAGTTGCTGGGACAAGTATTCCGATCTACTGGGTGTCGGAGGCGCGAGTCTAAGATTCTAACACAGTAATTCACCTCACCTCAGCTCTAAATGACCGTCGATACAAGTGCTTCTCTCTGACAGTCTCCGGTGGTGACGAGGCTGAATCTCGTGGCTAGGCTAGAGTTGGAATCGGACTACGTTCGACTGCATACCAGTGAACATTTCCTAATGCGGAGTCAGACTCAGTGCATAGGTTAAAGTCTGTCAAAGCAAGTCAGAAAATCGATGTATATTCATCTTCGACGTACGCAATAAGAAACGGCTGTTCGGATATTCTCAATGACACGTTGCACGACACCTCCGTTGACCTTTCGATCCTGACTGGACATTCTGACATCATCCTACAAACGAGCAATTTTGATGCTCAGCTTGATGGTCTTTCTCCAAAGTAGAAGTGGCTGAGAGATACGTTTGATGTCCAGGCACAACGCACTTATAATGGCAGTAGACTGTTGTTGTGCCTATCTCACGGTCTATATAGTTCGAGCACCATAGTTTAACACAGGGAAGGATATTGTCTCCTACGGACACCTCCATGTACTTCTCAGTCGTGGACACAACTGAATCACCTGATAATCGGTTACAGCAGATGCTACTCCGTTAAAGACTGTCGTGAACTTGGAGCTACCACCTGAACTCGGAACGTGCTGTTGCGTTTGTCACTTGCCCAGAGGTCATACACACAAGATGCTTAATTGACATTCGAGCGATGAGAGCGTGAATAACGCTTGTCAGGAATCATTAGTAGACAAATTTAGCGATTTTAATCAGGTGACAGAACCTAAGGAACACTGGGAACAAATCGTGGTCGTTACGAAAGTTTTCTATGAAGAGGTATGTTCTGTAGGAGCTGTGCGATTGCAACAAAACTGGATTTGTCACTTCGGTAAACTTCACGAACAAGCGTCACTCGATTCCACCTGATTGTGAGTATGATCACAACCGCTGTGAACTAAAACGTGAGAAGAGCAAAAGCTCGAGTAAAGACCGTGAGCATCACTTGTTTGAACAGTCAGAAGTGACGGAGTGAGTCTTTTTTAGCTGTGAGTAGCCGAAAGCTAGTTCCTCTGATCCATAGTTGTGCAGACCGTCGAGTCGGTGTGACCCAGACCACATGTGGAAAACTGGTTCACGTATCACTAGTAAATTGCGCCGATTTGACGGGCGGGCTGAACATTTTCAAGAATATTTCTGTTGGCCTCAACCAAAGCACGTAAACAACGGGATCCGAATGGTCAATTATTGCGTTCCGTCGGAAGCAGAAGTGGCCCTGGAGTTCAGGTTATTAAGATGTAACAAGGCTCCTGGACGGCTCTACGGATCGTTTTCATAGTTTCTGGGAGCACAATAAAACGGTGTTGCACAGTATGGTTTGCAATAGGCCCCCCGCACTCTTTCACACCATCAATCAGCAGATTGTGACCTCTCCAGCTTTCTTGGACATAGATGTCGGTTCTACGTTTTGCTTCCTTGCACGAACAGTCAATCGAATGGACGCCGTATCAATCAAGCACTGCTCCATTACCCAGTCAGCTTCAATTCTTTTATGTTCGGCCTCTCTCCCACTAGGTCTGATTAATTGCTGACCTGCCCAACATAAGAAGCGATCATTGCACACTATTCTTAGACCTCCTAAACCATCAGGCTTGACAGTCATTCCCCCATTATCCTTTTTCACCACAGCTGAAGCAGCTTCCTAGTCACTCTTTCCTCCGCGGTGCTCTTCTTAGTGCAGCTGCATCCACTGCCAGCTGCCTTATTGCTTTCTGCATTTCTTCTAGTATCTTGCTGTCCGTAATGTCGTTCACTTCTACTCAGGTCACGGACATAACTCCCAACTCGCTTGTCATATTCGCACGTTCACCAAAGTCAATTTGGCAGGTGACGTGGGTACTGTGGACTTGGTTGTGAACCACCTACGGAAGATCTTCAATAAACTGCTACACCAGTAACTGCCGTCGTGACTTTTAATCCAGTTCCGGTAGCGTCCTGTCCACTATTCCTTACAGAGTGGCGGCAAACACTGAACGATCCGCTCCCTGTCTATTTTTGGCCGCTTCAAACTCTTGACGTTGGGTTGACAAACGCAGCCATCGGTGTCTCCCTCATATCAGCCCACTCCAGTCTCGTATGGTATCTTCGCGCTATGTCCAACACCGCCTTCACCTTACCCTTCACCAACGTACGCAGAGTAGCCAGCTTTCCACCGTCGGTCTTGAATCTGACCACCTGCCCTAAATCGTTCATTATCCATCTTCCTACACTTCTAAATCCTGTTGAAGCTCTTTTATCCACATCTTTCTGTTCCGGATCCAACGGTAGTGCAACAAATCTAGACATGTTACTCACCGGGCGAAAGGACAGGTCAGTACAACATTCAATGCATCAAAAGGCCTCCTAGAATGACCAGTATTCACAGCTTTAGGTCGTCTATGTGCAGACGAGATATGGTGCGAAACTGGTGTTGTGAGCCAAGAACACGGATGACACAATGGTTGCTTATTTAGGAAACTCATATGCCGTAGGTGTCCGAACAGAACAAGAAACAAAAACATTCATCTGCATATGACAATCGTCCCAGAAGGTGCTGGCTGCCACAGACACTAATGCTCAGCTTCTTTGCGTGGCCAGAACTACTCCATGGCATACTGCACTGTCGTGTTGGTGAGATGTTTCTTTCCGTATTTTTCCTGCGGCCACTTTGTCGCCCCACTACTGAATAGTGGTACTGTAAGTAGTTTGGGGTGATTGCTCGTCCTCATCACGCTGATTCAAATTACCCGACAGATCTGGTCTGACGAGTGTCTGCAGGGAAGACGGAACGTGGTGAAAGAGGATTTCACTCACAGAGGGATATCTCGAGAGCAAGAGAGAAATCATCAAGACTAGTGTGCACATACTCTCATGACACTGTCTGTCCAACAGTTCATAAGAAATTTGTGTCGATAGGACAAGTCTGCTGAAATGAATATACTGTTCAGTCTACTCATGTCTCTGCTGCGAAAGACATGAATGGTCGAAATGTGAGATCAAAGTTACCTATTATTTGATCCACGACGAAACTGAAGACGACAACTGATGAGAATGGAAAAACTTGACATACACCACTTCAGTATAGAGTGTATTTGATAATTCATCGTATACCCCCATCTGAGCGGATATAGTAGGACAGCATACCGAAAGATTGAGCACACTCGGACGATTTGATAATGCACTTACTCGTCGGTCGACTAAGCCCAACGTATCATTGTGGTCCAGAACCACGGAGATTATTGGGCAGTGGCATTCGTGAGCTTGTTTCTGAAGTTTACATAGAATGTGAATCTTATCTATACATCACTGCTCGTGACAGAGGCCAGCCTGATCACCCCTGATGACTATATCCCGAGCTTCAGTGAGTTGCCGAATCATACTGGACAATGACCTCCTAGTTAGGATAAGCGTATGGCGAACTGTTCTATTGTTCTCATAGGTTATCAAAACTTATTCTCCAAATATGGGAAACATACAATATTTAACCTGTTAATAAGGTTGTTGCCGTTCATTCAGCTTAGTTCCAACAGTTGGCTTAAGCCTTCATATGTGCTGCATAACAATCTGTAAGGATTGAATGTTCGAATTTACTAGGGCCAGCAGCTGTGAAACGTATCAAAGCAGCGACAGAGTAGTGGCGTTATTCTCTCACTAATACCTTCATACTGAAACTATATTAAGGGTTGGGTGTTAAGCTACTACCTGCTAAAAACTGTACTGTATTTTGCTTCCCTGTAAAGAGAAAAAACTACGGAATTTGTACCTGAAAGGGCACCTTGAAGACATGTTCATATATGTCAAAAATTGCGAACGATCAGCTGATGCCGAGTGCACTCACCCAGTCGTTCTTTCAGCAACACTCCTGCTGGTCTCCGTTGTAACGCAACAATGACATGCTTTCTCTTTCTAGTATCATGCGAGCTAACATTGGAAATGGATGAAAAGCAAGCGCTTGGGTTGTCAGTAATTTGCTTAGCCTCAAAGTAGCTGGAAAAGTGGTCGCGTGGTTTTTACGTGCTCTGAGATTAGCAGTAATAAATGGTATCTAGTCTAATCATACAAACCGAAGAGAATACTGTGAATTGATTGAAAATTGACAGCCCCAATAAGTGAATAACTTGTGTTGAGCCGGAGGATCGTTAGTTCCAAACGACAGTTATTCATGTCAGTCACAGAAACAACCAAGGAATTGTCAGACTAACATGTTACTCAGTGACGTGTAAATATTTGAGGCGTACGGAAATTTGTATACACGATGAGACTTATAAATGAGACGCTTTCCTCGAGAAGTTCTCATGTAATGAGACGACCGTCCAGTCGAAGGTTCACATGGCAACATGGTAAGTGTCAGTAATCCAAGTCCGGTAATGATTGAAGCTGACGTGTACGTTCCATTCAATACTACTAACTCTCTCGTTCGTTTAAAATAGATCCGCTTGAAATCAGCACAAAGTTGGCGTTATACTTTTGGAAAGTGAATTATTATTTCCTTCGATTGAACGAACGTAACGGCCTGTCATAGGAACTTCCAAATTGGAGGTTTTTGTCAGCATGAAGATGACACATTAATTATCATTGTCTGCTAAGTTCAACAGGTATGGAAAACATGATCCAGTGGGATTGGTTATACGTACTAATTGCGGTCGGACACATTAGGAAGTAATTGTACATCCACTTCATAGTCTTTTTGGAGTTTCAGAGTCCTATGGTGGAAAAAAACCTTTGACAACGCATTTGATTTAAAATTAATGAATTTACGTTTATCCTGTTTTAAGCTGACCCACTATGACGTATTGGTCGAACAATATATAAATATACGAAGAACCCGTTGACAACCCAATTCGACTTCTAGACAGCCTTAGCAGGATATACAAGTTATATATACATATATAACCTGTATATCCTGCTAAGGCTGTATAAAAGCCTATATATAAATTCTCATCAGATGGTCTGAACGCGGTTCGAAGTTGCAACCATGTGCATAACGAACAGAATCTCTCGTCTGCTCAGTTCACGATCATCATTTAGCATAGGAACATTCAGATGGCTGATGCGTCGTTTGGTAAAGTTTAAACCCGTCTTGGAATGTGATTATCTGACAGGGAACATCAGAAAGAAATATGGAGAACGTTTATCAATATCATGCTAGCGGGTTTGGCCATTGGTGTGCTGAGTTGCGTTGTGCCGATTGTTTTGATCTGACTACTGGCAAACTTCGAGTAGTTAGATGTATTAGGTAATTTAGTT
This sequence comes from Paragonimus skrjabini miyazakii, assembly GCA_014338405.1. Lineage (NCBI taxonomy): Eukaryota > Metazoa > Platyhelminthes > Trematoda > Plagiorchiida > Troglotrematidae > Paragonimus > Paragonimus skrjabini miyazakii. Next base: position 37,047 of record JTDE01022256.1, read on the forward strand.
GTAAGCTTACAGATTGTACCCGGGGCGGCGAAAGATTTGCGTTTGTTGGAAAAGAGCTGCGGTGGACGATGTAGAGTAAGTTGGCTGAAACTTGATAATAAGAAGCAATCGTTTCAGTGACGAACACCGGAGCGTTCAGAAACCACATTCCACTAGATGTTTGGATTTAATGACATGTGGTAATTAGGAAACTTACTGCGCAGGTTGTTTCTACGTATGCGCCGATCGAGTGGAATTTTAAAACTCGCAAACGATTTAGCGTTGACTACAGAGTTGGGGAGAACGACCCAGTTTTAACGGGTTATAACTGTAAGTTGGTTCTGTCAACCTAGTAGCTTGCTCATTTCCGAGTCCATTTTCAGTTTGTTTGTGAATAGTTCATGTAGGTGTTAAATCATCTTTGAGATAAAGACAATAACCCTGTATGACCGTCTCCAGGTGTGGACGGATTATAAAATCAAACATAGAAAAGAAGATCTCAGGTTTAAGTTCTCATAAGTTCGTCGCAAGAGGTGTAATAACATCCATACAATTTTTGTCATACCTGCAGAATTTATAGACTGATTCAAACTACCTGTTTCTCAGGAAATTAAATGCCGTTTTCATTCTGACTTGAGTAACTTAGTTTTGCAAAAGTAATCCTTACTTTGCAACTTGCATGAATGATTTCGCATTCGATGAGGTTTTACAATCAATTTTTCCACGTACATTCTTCACTACGACCTTTCAAGTCGTTGTGTAGGATATACACTTCTTTTAGACATACTTCAACTTGCAAGAGTTTTATGCCGTCAGAGTATAGCAGCAGTGGTGCTTTGTCAATGCTAGGTAGTTCGCGAATATGTAGTATGAAAAGCGAGGGTCGCATAATCGTGGATTGCGGAACTCTGCTGTTTGCATGAAATAGGTTTGATATCTGCCAATTCCTAACGAAGCTTAACCTATTTCCGGTGACATTTTTCTGGTTGCCTGGGAATGTGTCCATCTATGTAGGAGTCGTGGGATATTCGTGGTAGGATTGGCTAGTCAATCCTTTTTAAAGTTCTGAAGAATTCCAGATTGATTTTATCAGTGCGGCACCATATATCAGCTGTAGTCGTAACATAGTCACGAGTGATCAGTAAGTGCTTTGATACAATTATATGCGTCATAGAATGTTGCCCCCAATAAATGTGTTTGAATTCTGCTGTCAAAGTTTGGACAGCGGCAGCTTTAGCCAACCTTTCAATCGACAACAGATAAGCGTAAAGCTATTAGCTGATGACTTGCTGGGTCTCTTCACCAACCACCTTTTAGGGTAGCATTGTAGTGATCCTGTAATATTGTTTTCGTACTCACGGAGAGAAAGGCAAAATATTGATACGATAGCCTATGGTAGGTCTGGAGATGTCAAATACCTCTGCCACGAATCTAACCAAAGAGTTAAAATCAATTCACTTTCTAGGAAAGTTTACATTTAAGTTTGTTTGTCTCATTAGTCCACTGCTGATAGAAAACCTGTTTCCTGTAACGCCATTGCAAATAAGAGATGTGGTAAGGAACCACAGGAGAACGAACTGAACAGCAAGAATCACGTACAGACAACCATGTGAATAGATTTTACATCCATCCGTCAGCTTGTGCTATTATTTGCTCAACCGTCTCTGACATGAGCGGTACAGATCAGCCTCCGTTATCATGCTGCGTTATTTTGGAAAATTCACTTGCAAGAAGGAAACCGATTGCAATTGCGCAAGGTAACCTATATTTTGCAGTTAGGTTTTTCAGGAATAATTCCATTTGAGGTTGACTCTATTTTGATCAAGGTCTTGCGATAGAGACGACAAGTTGAACCTTACCGAGACATTTGACAGTCATTTAGGATAAAACGATAAAATAACATGCATAACATTCTTCACATTCGATAAGAGAAGCCAGAATGGTTACATGATAAACGCGTTGCTAATACTGTCTGAAAGATAAATTCGTGGCTTTCAAAGCCAAGTGGATAACCATTTATCAACGCATGCGAAAAACCAACCTGCAGTACGTTTTTGAGGTTCACGGGTGCACTGTTTATCAACCCGAAATGTAACAATTCGTCTGCTACTATACTAAATTAAATTCTATTCGACTGTCCTTGAGTTGACGTACCGCGTTAACCGCTCGTTCGCTTTGTGCTCCACTACTAATTCCCTTATAAACTTGACATACTGACACGATGTGTTCAACCTGAAAACTGTCTCGTTCACTACATCCTCTTTAGCATATAATTTTTCCATCAAGACTGTGTTAATCAGACACAGTTGACACAAGTCGCCAATTAATCCCAAGTTCATTTATCTCAGGACACATTCTGTAGCTAGTTGTGTTTCAACCGATAACGATGGATCAGATCATAATCGATAGGTCAATATCAATTTTGCCACCTGTTGTTTTGAGGTCAGTACTAGATAAATTGTGGTGTTAACTGTGTGGCCAAAATACGTTGAAGGATTTGTCAAAGTGGCATGGACGTGAGTGAATATCGTTAGACGATGTGAAATGAATGACCGATGTAAGCACGTGACTACACTATGCGCCGAAGCAAATTTCTGGCAAATTTACATAACTGGAGACTCAGAAGAGTGGGGTGGGATAACAAGAGCATGCGCATTGCAGTATGCTTCTTACATTTATCAACAGGGCATCATTTTGCAGCCAGTGCATTCAGATATATTTTTACAATGAATCCATTTTTAGAAAAGAGTAGAAAAAAACGTTTCTGTCCTATTAGAAATTGTTGGTATTATATATCCTTGCTGCAACGGAGATTTGAACTGCGGTCAAACAGTCTGGTGAACACTACGTCCTAACTCCATATTAGTTGCAAACGAACTGTCACATCTACACAGAGCTACGCTCGTTAATGGGTAATCCTTTAGCTTATACACGTTTTCAACGTCATGTTTTTTTAATCGTCATGTAAAGGGTTAAACTACACAATCGATTCACCCGTGACCCCAGAACTGGATAATGCGTTTCATTATGCTCATTTGGCGGTCTATTCTGACTACTAGGAAGTTTGTTATTGAGTGGTCTATAGTGTGGAAGAGTTTCTTGACAAGCATAATCTAGCCGCTTTAATGTTACTGGATCCTAACAGTATGCTGATCTGCCTGAGTCAGCAACAGCTGTCGTCGAATCACCGTGTCTTCTGTGAATCATACTTAACATACCGGTCCCTTTGTCGAATTCTAGCAGAGTTTTTATCATTTTCTTCTGTTATGTTGTGTTCAACTTTTTGCAAGCATAAATAAATTGTCCGCCACCTCGCAGACGGTTAAGGGATTTTTAAGAGGTGATCAATTCACTATCGAGTCGGATGAAATTGCGAGACGATCAGTTTAAAAAGAACGAGTGTACTTTAGCAGCTGAGCATCATCAAATATGTTGAAGATTTGTACATTCGGTTAAAAAATAATCAACGGCAGCTTGAACGATGACATTATTTGCCTTATAAACGTATTTATTTTGATTTCTGAAGACGGAACAAGCCCTCAGTTTTCACAACAACCAGTCAGTCTGCCACAAAATGAAGCTGTATTCCAACTGTATTTAAAAGAGCTGAAACCTACCGCAAAATTGCAGAGTTCCGAAGAACCAAAGGAGAATATTTGTACCGAGTATTTCTACGCAACAGATATCCACGAAATTTCATCAGACGGAGTTTGCTGCAGAAAGTAAGAGATGCAAACTCTATGAAAGGATCAACAAAAGGAATTGCAATGTCATAAATCAAAACCGCGTCAGAAAGGTTTGCAGGAATTCAAAGATTACACAGTATCACATTTGTGCACAAGCCCAAGGCAACGTCACGGAAATAACTTCAGAGACCAAAGATACTACTCAAACCCGTTGATAGAAGAAACGTTATATGGAAAATCCAATTCAATAACTGTGAACTACTCTGTCGGCCAAATTGGATGGAACCTATCAACGCGAATTCATGAACACGACTTGGTTATCAAGAGACACGAGCAATTTTCTTCGATTCCCGTTCACGAGGATTACGCGGGACACACCTTCAAACTGAGTGCCGAAAACTTCCTTACTCAGGCAAATAACAAACACGTAAAAGAATTTCTTAAAGTGTGATATTCATCAGTAGGATCAGTAAACAAACACATACAAGTGGACACTATCTGTGACCCATGTAACGACTATACTAAATAATACTTCTGACAGTCGTAGTTAACAGTGAAGTTTCAATGATTTTCCTTTTCTTTACTTACTCTTGTTCTAATCAAGCTGTGCTGTCCGTCCCGAGGCTAAAATTACAACTCGATCCGCGCCTCGTTAGTTTGACGTGTTTCTATGTACCCTCCATTTCTGCAGGGTCTACACCAATACACAGGGATGAAGACGCTGGGTCTTGGTTGACATTTTTGTTCGGTTTTCGAAAGTGACAACTGTCTGGGTAGTTTTCTGTTGAACTAATTCCAACTACCAGTATTAACAAAGTACTAGAGGGAATGTTAAATCGCTCCTGTCGATTTAGGGCAATTCACTCATTAACGCGTATCCGACAATTTCAATAACCCGTATTCAGGCGGTCGCGTTAACGGGACTATCTTCCAAGTCCAAAAAACGTCAGAAAAGAGGATCGAAAGAATAGAATTTATACGGTGCTGTTTAGTTAAATTACAATAAAGGTGTAATCTCACTTTGAATGTCAATTAACCGGATACACAAATTATCCGGCAAAGACGTTCAAAACACGAGTTCATAAATAACTACCAGTCAACGGGAAATGAGCTCAATAAAACAATCGGCTGCAGATGAGGTTGAGAACTTGTCATACTATACCAAGTTGGAAGTTTTAACAGATAAACAATGATAGTTATCAAAAGGAAGAAAGCAAACATTGTATGTGCAGTTAGGGTACAAAATTCGTCATAAACGTTTACTGCACACAGCAAAGACAAATAAGGTCAAATTAGGGATTGGCTTTCTACAAACAAACCAAGCATATCTTAACGTATTCATCATTCTGCATCATACCAAACAAAAGACGACCAACGTATCAGACGAACTTCATCAGCTACATCAGGGAATGTGAACGCCATCAAGCTCAAATGCCGACAAACTCGAATGAAACAATTTGAACTGATCGGGCTGATGACTACAACGGGACGATGGATAATCGATAGGATTTCACTTCCAGAAACGATAAAGTGATCCATTTGGTCAGAAGACAACGATCAACCAATTAGCTTCGTGGTCATAATTCGAAACTAACAGCCGATCAGATTCCAGGTTAAAGGCTGAAAAGCTGTGGGAACTAAACAGTCGGGCGTTAAGTAAAAGTCAATGGTAACTCAGGTCATAGGTCACTTACAACAGAAAGTCAATTCACTGTTGGATATAAGAACAGGCATCCACCACAATTCACTAATCTCTATGTTTTAAACTACACGCTGATGATGTCACCTCGTTTGGCGATGAACCGTGTGCAACCTTAATGATAAACTTGACGAACATCCCAGTACTGGTCTTTAGAAGCCTGCTGAATTTACCCTCAATGAGCTCTAACGGTTATGAGGATCGTTTACATAACATAAGTGTAAAGCAGTTAGGCAAGTCCCTGCTACGTCCGCATGAGGAGAAAGGAAGAACAAACGATGATACCAGCATTCAATCGCTAGCCGAGGCTCTCTTCAATTGTTGCAACATATGATTAGCTAACTGCTCGGACTCATGTTCTCTGTTTTGAATGGCTGAACTCTTTTCAATTCTCTACATAGCTGGCAGTGCGGCTACATTTAAAGGAAGAACTATAGTAAGAAATGTAAAATGGTTGATTTCTCTCAAAAGGTTGAATAAAACAGTTAAGAACTAAGCAAAAGCAGCTTTCGAGTTTTCGTAGTGTATTCTCTTTGACAGTGAACAAGAGCCAACTGCATGTATAAAACTATTCAGATGGGTTGAACAGAAGAATGAATGTAATCGTAGAAATTAAAAGGAATATGTGCCAGGCTGCTAGGTCCATGGAAGTCAAAGCGTACACGTAATTGTATCTGTACATAAAATGCTGGATAAGGTCGATCAATCGTGATGTTCTCAAAGAACCGCAAGATGTGCTAATTAGCGTGAGTTTAATCCGAAAAATTGCGGTATATACGCTCGAGGTTTATATGAACCCGTGGCGAGCAAAGTAGGCTGTACGACCACCTTTTAAGTTCGTTTAATCAAAAGTTTCTTGCAACCAATATTTCAAAAAATTATCAGTTCTGCAGACGTAAACGTCGCTTCAGTCACAAAAGATTGATTAGTAGAGTGAATCAGTAACAGTACATCGTTTTCCCTTGTTTTGTAGTAACAGTACCTTGCGTGTTCGGTAAAGAACTAAGAGCCGAGCTACCTTATAGACTGAGTCGGAGCGTTTTTCAGTTCGAAGTAAAGAACTGTCACTACTGAATGGGAGTTCTTACAACTTGTCTATTTGTTTGTCCAGAAGACATCTTACGAAAGCAAATTTAACCTTCCAATTGAATAGCACTAAAGCCAGCATAAATCAATCCGAAGAAACGTTTACATCAAGGCCGTTGGTGTCAAACAGATTGCATTTGGCTTCTCTCGTCTTGTTCAGTGAGACGTGCGTAAATCATTTCTGAATGTCCAATGAACATGACTTTATCTGTTAGGTTGATGTGGTTAAAATCTTCAGTCAAATTGAACGAGTTTTTGAGAGTATGTCCCAAACTATCTACTTAACGACCTCACGATGTGCATCCACTACTGAACCAGTTTGTGCTGTGTGGTAATAAACACAGATAAATGGACTTGAGTGGTGCTTCGAGTTCGTGAATGTTAGGTAAACTATACAGCTGTACGATGATAAAATACCGCGTTTCAGTAATCCAAAATTGATGGGGTCGAAGTGGCGAACCCCTTGAGGTCGTCACTTACTGATTCTTTTAATCGTACTGTTGACTACAAGACTATTACTGTCTATTGTAATGAAAAAATGTCCATGCGTGCGAAGGTTTGCTTTGTACAATGTTAAGCACTAACTAAATAGTTCCTGCTATACGGTAGGTTAACACCTTGTAATTTAATTACTCACAATCTAGATAGTATATGATCAATTCCATTATAGTCATCACGACGTCCTTTGCTATTTTTTGTGGTATCGAACTGGCTGTATTCCATGCTACCATCTATCGGTATCTGCTTTCTCATTACAAAGAGAAATGTCAATAGCAGTCTTATCCATCTTGATTAGCGATGAAAGTGTCGACCAGATAACGGTGAACAGTCGCATTCTGGAAACGCTAGATTGCTTGATTCGGCTTTCGACAACTAGAATTTCTAAATGAAAATCGAATGAATTAGGTGGACGTGTTCATAAAAACAGGTCCATACAGAGGATGGTTGGGATCAAACGGCTAGGATGTCGACCCTTGACACTCACCAAAGTGCTGCATGACGATAACTCTTAGCAAATGCTTGCTAAGGATGTCGCTGCTTTTCCATTAATATTTCAGTGATAAAACCATTGGATTGAAATCGTCGGACAACAAATCGAAGAAAAAAACAGAACAGCATCAAACCTTACGAGGGAGTGCACAGGATTTATGAATCACGAAACTCATGAATTAGGTAGAGAGAACAGGATGATGGACACGTTTTAGTAGACTTATCAATAAATCAGTAGTATTGTTGTATAACAGACAGCCTCGTTTGTGAGTAGTATACTACTAACAGACGAGGTTGCATACATTCAGGAACCAGAGGGTAAGCCTCAACGCCAGAAAGATGACGGACCAGAAGTGACTATCAGAGTAGTGTACGCAGTATGAGGGAAGTGCTACCAGGGCGAACGACTACATACTGCTACCCAATATGTGTGAATGCATGTCAGCCGCGCAAGTGAGTGTAAGTTTTCGGCCTTGCGCCTAGGTCACCGAATGGACCAATCCGAGGCGAGCGTAACTTCTCGGATGTTCGAGAATTCTGGGGGGCGTTCACATTCCCAGAAAATGAAGAAATCCATTTTCCTTGCAAACAGTGCGAAGTTTTGGGAAAAAGTGCCTTTTCCCAACATACTTCATGCGATGCTGCACTCCGATGTTTATTCTTGTATTTTCTCTGCGGCTACTTCAGTGTCAAAATCTATACTCTGGCCCCCACTACTGAATAACAGTGTTGTGAGTAGTATCGTACGATCGTTTCTCCTCACTACACTAGATCTCTTCGGGCTGAAGTAACAAAAATCTTTAAACCTGTTGGGCAGTGGTTTGGTTATTGCTGAGCAGTGGGAAAATGCTGGTTAAGACATGTTGACCGTCACTCATATTAAGTTGTAATTCATGTCGATTATTATCCTTAAGTGGGAAGAATAACGTACTGTGTTGAGATGTTAAACAAAGTCTTTCATCTCAAGATAATGTCAATTCTAATATGTGGTGAAAGAGTTTGGTCGTTTCCTGTTGAACGTCATTAACATTTGATTACAACTTTCGCATTGAAACAGCCCTCCTGTTTGTGAAAGGAGCGAAAGTAGTTGACCTTTTCTGCTACCTTGGCGTGGTCGTCAGGCTTGTGCGCTGCTTTGATCCGGAGGGCTGTGCTGACTGCGACCACGGTCGTTGCAGGTTCAACCATATCAGATTGGCCAAAGAGGAGCAGCCAGACAAAAAGCAGATGCCTCCGTTGTGAGGTGTTCGTTGTGTATGGTGTCAGTGTGTTGTGTTTCGATTGAGTTTGCTATTTTTTCTCTCCCTGATCTGATTCCCTGAATGCATGATTGGTTTGTCTGTGCAGTATTATCTCTATGTGAATGTACCGAACGTCATGGGTTGTGACTGTCGAGCCTGTCCTGGATGGTTGATGCTGCTGCGTGTGTGCGCGTGTGTCACCTGCTGCCTCGCAGTACAGGCTTTTGAGCCAGAGACTGGTTGAGGGCCCTAATCGCTCTCCTGTCTAGGTCTGGGCATCCTGGC